>KZ068488.1:42792-61333 GCA_002091845.1 Anopheles cracens | reverse complement strand
CGACTCCCGGTGTGTACTCCCTTCGGTTGTCGTCCCACCTGTTACGCTGGTGGTCTGATTTTCTCATGCCGATAGCTGCATGGTGGCACGAGATGGATCAGATCAACTAACCCGCTGCCTGACCCTGATTGCGCTGTTGTGCGTGCCTGAGCATGCAAATCAAGCAGAAGAGGTAGCGAATCGGCAGCGAGATCAGCTGCCCGGAGATTGGCACCCACAGATGCGCCGGTGGCGCATCTGGCCGGTGTCACCGGCGTATGAGCAAATCTCGTCTCGAACCGCGTGCGAAACCCGGCGCCGGATGAGGTAAGGCAATTAAGATTAAACGTTCAATTCGCTGTGTCGATGTGTAATTGCGTCTGCGTGTGGGACACGATTGCCGATGGCAGATGGGAGATGTAATGAACTGCAACGAGCCGAGCCGACCTTCTGCTGGGTGTGTCCAAAGTGTGGGGATAATTTTAGGGCATTTCTATTGCCGATCTTCAGGGTCATGTTAAAACCAATTTTGGAAGCAATCATTTCTAAAAATGTCCCTTTATATTAAATGAAGATTCTTTCTACAAATTAGAACTTGAATTTCAGATCAAACCTTTTTTCAATCATCTTCTCGACACGTTAATCTATGTGTGGGTATGGATTAAAAGTTTGAAATTGTTTGAAATGTTTCTGGTACTTCGAGTTCTCAGTTTTGTTCCTGATCAACAGGTTCATTCGATCAAGAATCCAGTTATACATTTTTACATATATTTCATATGTTGTCAATATTTTCTTCAATATATCTCATGTATTCTTATAGAGATGTCTATAGCAAAATCTCATACATACATACGTTGAAGATCACCTGACATTTGCCATTTCAAATGCGTAGTTGAATAAGTAAACAAAGGTCACAGAAACATTGATATGACCATTCCACCTACGCTATTTGGTTCAAACCCCCATTAGAAGATAGCACTTCTTACGTTTTCCTATGACTCACCCTCTCCCTTTACAGCCGCACTTTAAAAAGGGACACTGAAAACAAACTCTTACTAATGAACCCAACCTCCATCGATCATAGCCACAGAAACATTGATATGACCATTCCACCTACGCTATTTGGTTCAAACCCCCATTAGAAGATAGCACTTCTTACGTTTTCCTATGACTCACCCTCTCCCTTTACAGCCGCACTTTAAAAAGGGACACTGAAAACAAACTCTTACTAATGAACCCAACCTCCATCGATCATAGCTTTGGGGGTTGCATTTTGGGAGCGGTTTTCTTTTTCAACGTGTTTTTTTTTAGTTTCCTTCACCAATCCGAACCAACTCCATCGGAGTGAGGTAGCCGGGTGCTAGGTGTGGGGTGTGAAAATGCGACCGTTCTGTTTTTCGTGAACGTGAAGTCATTCCGAGCGAACCGGGCGAGAACTGGTTTATCCCTCCAGCCTAGGCCCACCGGTTATGCGCGGTGCAGCGAGGCAATTAATTTAATTGCCATCGCGAATCTCGCCGGTCTGGTGGCCACGAACGCCAGGATGCCCCCAAAACGGGGCAGCTGGGGCTGCTGCTGCTGCCGTCGCTGTTTCTGGTGCACGACGGTGCGGCACGGCGGCGAGAACGCTATGGGTGTTGCTATAGCATGAAGTGCCAGTTTTGCTGCCGAATGACAGGTTAATTTAAGACCCTTACCTAGCACTGGCGATGCTGTACTAACGGCGAGATCTTGACGCGATTGGACGTTGCATTACTCGGCTGGCAAAAAGATCATTTGCACGGAATTTGAGCTGTCGATCGACATCTTGGGCCATTATCGATCGGTAGAGATAGTGTTTGTTGTCATTTTTTATTAATGTGTTTTTTTTGTAGAAGATGGAAGATGTGAGCGCCACCTTCATCTCATGGTGCCTGGCTTGTGGCCGTAAGTGTGCAGTAAGCGATGGAATCCTAGGCACGGCTTTTCCTTCTGTTCGTTGTGGAAGCGAGCAAAAAAGGGATCAGGCTTGGGATGGTATTGACGGATTTTTGCTCTAAGGTTGTAAGCAGCTTTAATTGGAATACTTCAACACCGCTGTTGAGGCAATGTAATTAATGATCATCCTCTGCCGACAATTTGTGGGCAAGGCATGTCAAGCGGCAGCTGCTTCAAAGGGAACCGCATCGAAGAACTTGTAGCAGTACAGACCGTGTCTTGACGATTGATTGATTGAGGATTCTCGATCGGACGCCTTTCAGTTAGAACTTTCCACCAAGATGACTAACGATTGGACGATAAATGGAAGCAGTATAAATGTGCTGTCGTGTTCTGCGAGCTTTGGATTGGACCAGTACTAGGTGGGAACCGTGAGAACAACACGGATCAACAGAAGGTGTGACTAGAATTTGCATAAATTGTTATCATACCCACAAATCGAGGCGAGCCGGTGTGATCTATTGCGGCTACAGGTCGTACCGTGGTGTTAGCTACCTGTTCTTCGCGTTGGGTGGAATGTGACATTTAAAGTTCCTGCAATCGATTTCGCCCCAAAAATTTGTTGAAAAACATTCATCAAATACGCATTTTGCAGTTGACATTTTGCAGGTACCCTAACACACCGCTAATGGAGCGATCGCAAGTAGTGGAGATCCTCCATGTCAATATGTCCAATTTTCACTCGCCGGTTGCGCTGGATGCGCGGTACATGTGTGAGGGGATTCTAATTCAAGGACTCATCACGCAGCAGTTATCTTGATCGGCGTTGTGCCACGAGCTGCACGAAAGACAAGTCGCAAACGTGTCGTACAAACGACTACATTCCCTGGGCTCTCTTGGTGCGCCGTGCGTCTGTTGCCACTGGTGGTCGACCTTCGCGTTCGTGTCTTGTGTTGTGGTAGACGGACGGCGAGGGGGACATAGAGAGAGAGAGAGCGCGCAAGTGTTAACAAATTTGCAAATCACACTCGAAAAACTCACGTAATTACCTACCCAGTGAGTAATCAACGATAACGTGGTGTCCGATGACGGTGGGGCTATTTATCACCTCGCGGAAGGTATGTGACGGCTGGCCGCTCGTGCCAGCCTTTAACCCAGCGCGCACCACCACGACCGAAACAGCAACCCAAAAAAAAGGCGCTGGGGTCACACGTGTTAATGATCACCGCGGATCGTGTACCACGACGGACTGGCCACGACGGACGGCTGCCGAACCGAAGGAAATAAGGTCAGCGCCGGAGTGTGCGTTCGATGTTGTGATTGCCGACTCCCGGTGTGTACTCCCTTCGGTTGTCGTCCCACCTGTTACGCTGGTGGTCTGATTTTCTCATGCCGATAGCTGCATGGTGGCACGAGATGGATCAGATCAACTAACCCGCTGCCTGACCCTGATTGCGCTGTTGTGCGTGCCTGAGCATGCAGGGCAGTTCCTTATATAGGCGAGGCGAGTGTCTGACAGCGATAGCGCCCTCTTTAAAGTGGAGCAAAGTGTAGCAGCGTGTCCGTTTTTGTGGTGCGGTTGTTTTCTTTCTACTCGTTTTTTTTTACAAGTGTACAACCTACTCCACATTTGGCACTGAAACTGGTGCGCCTCAGTGTCATTGCCAGCAGCGATGGGGTCGTTGGGGCGCTAGACCCAACCCAAACCAATCGACACAGCGCGAGGTATAGCAAGAATGTTGAGTGATGCTCCAATATCGCTACTTCACGCCCAAGTGTGCCGGAGGTCCTCGCGCGTGATCGGCGGTGGTGTTAATTGCACTGTTTCGGGTGGGTCTGCACGTGAAACGGTCGAATCGTCGGTGGCCTCGGGGCGTCCCCCCCCCAACCCCGCGTAACGGTAACCGAGTGAACCAGTAAACATCGATCAATATCGCTCTTCCTCGGTTTCGACTGGCCGATCGATCGAGGCGAGGTATGCTTGTACCGGCTAATGAGCCCGTGTGAGAAACGCCAGCGTCGATTAGGGTCTTTCCGACGAGACGCCTTCCAAACGAGACGCTGACCGTGATGCGGCGGCAAGGCGATGGAGATGCAATTTGCGCGTGGCATTCGATCATTTTGCGATTGAAGATCGTCTAATGAACCTGAAGGTCCGAAGTGTCCGAGTCAAGATCGCAGTTTATCAGTCGCGCGGGCAGACCATTGTGCAATTCCAACGTGCGGCAATTGTCTAATTGCGACCGTCGCAGATCCCATGTTCTTCAACCAAATCCCATCCGAAGTTCTGTGTGTTTTGCGGAGATCGTTTCGCTTCCGCGCCGTCTTCTTAGTGATCAAATAAACGTCTAGGTCAGCGCCAGGTGTGTGGAAGTTACCAGACAGGGGCTAGATGTTTTCTCGCCAAAAAAAGTGCCAGTTTTGCTGCCGAATGACAGGTTAATTTAAGACCCTTACCTAGCACTGGCGATGCTGTACTAACGGCGAGATCTTGACGCGATTGGACGTTGCATTACTCGGCTGGCAAAAAGATCATTTGCACGGAATTTGAGCTGTCGATCGACATCTTGGGCCATTATCGATCGGTAGAGATAGTGTTTGTTGTCATTTTTTATTAATGTGTTTTTTTTTGTAGAAGATGGAAGATGTGAGCGCCACCTTCATCTCATGGTGCCTGGCTTGTCTGTCTCAGGAGTGCACAGCACTATAAATTGGATTGTCCGGAGTGTACAAAAACCGTTTTATAGCTTCCTCAATATCGGCTTTATGATGAACCCGGAGCACACGCGAGATTCCGCGATCAGCACCGAAATCTACCGCCTTAGAAAGGGGGTCTAGGTCAGATTTGGAACAACCGAATCCATCTGGGCAGGGGTGGCACACTTTTACTAATCAGCACCCGCGCTATATATTAATCCTCATCAAAATAACTAACATACTCACACACATACACACTCAAAAGCTGATCTCAGGCGGCGGTGCCGGCGAAGTTAAGACCTCCCTCCGGTATGCACTTTTAAGGAAATACAATATCACACCTCATTCTACGCCTCTCCGCCCGCGAGATCATTGGAATTTCCGCTGTGGTAGGTATGGTCCAGCTTTCAGAGGGTTTGGATTAGGGCTCCGAGCCAATTATCCTGTCAAATATGGACCGCTTCGCTCGCGCGGTCCGACGAGAGGTCAAACATGGTATATACCCGAAACCAGGGTGTGTGCGTGTGTGTGTGCGATTGCGGGCTTTCAGAAAACGTTTCAGTAACCTTGCAGCGAGCGTGGAGTGTGGTGAGTGCAAAAATAATATTCCTTTATTTTGGTTTCACTTTATGATGAGGGCAGTTCCTTATATAGGCGAGGCGAGTGTCTGACAGCGATAGCGCCCTCTTTAAAGTGGAGCAAAGTGTAGCAGCGTGTCCGTTTTTGTGGTGCGGTTGTTTTCTTTCTACTCGTTTTTTTTTAGCACTTCTTACGTTTTCCTATGACTCACCCTCTCCCTTTACAGCCGCACTTTAAAAAGGGACACTGAAAACAAACTCTTACTAATGAACCCAACCTCCATCGATCATAGCTTTGGGGGTTGCATTTTGGGAGCGGTTTTCTTTTTCAACGTGTTTTTTTTTAGTTTCCTTCACCAATCCGAACCAACTCCATCGGAGTGAGGTAGCCGGGTGCTAGGTGTGGGGTGTGAAAATGCGACCGTTCTGTTTTTCGTGAACGTGAAGTCATTCCGAGCGAACCGGGCGAGAACTGGTTTATCCCTCCAGCCTAGGCCCACCGGTTATGCGCGGTGCAGCGAGGCAATTAATTTAATTGCCATCGCGAATCTCGCCGGTCTGGTGGCCACGAACGCCAGGATGCCCCCAAAACGGGGCAGCTGGGGCTGCTGCTGCTGCCGTCGCTGTTTCTGGTGCACGACGGTGCGGCACGGCGGCGAGAACGCTATGGGTGTTGCTATAGCATGAAGTGCCAGTTTTGCTGCCGAATGACAGGTTAATTTAAGACCCTTACCTAGCACTGGCGATGCTGTACTAACGGCGAGATCTTGACGCGATTGGACGTTGCATTACTCGGCTGGAAAAAAGATCATTTGCACGGAATTTGAGCTGTCGATCGACATCTTGGGCCATTATCGATCGGTGGAGATAGTGTTTGTTGTCATTTTTTATTAATGTGTTTTTTTTGTAGAAGATGGAAGATGTGAGCGCCACCTCTGTTTTGCTCGTGTAAAATGTGCAAAATGCTTACTCTTCTAATCTAGATATGCTTCAATATAACACAAGAATAAAATGAACAACCTTGGAGATCACATTAATTCCAATGTATTTAAAAGTTTTTTTTAGCAACGGCAACAAAACAAAAAGGAGCTACAGAATAATCTGATATGGAGATACAATTGATAAAAAAGCTAGCTTGATTACTTTTATACAACTTTTTTTCCTATTTCTTCAATTCTTTATTATAATATTACTATATCTTTATTTATGTCTTTTTTCTAATCTAATTTTTTTTCTAATATCTTTATTATAATAATATTATTTCGCACATTATTTCGTAATACTATTTTCTCTCATTGTATTATATTTTCTCAAGATTCTTTTTCTATGTAAAGCATAATGTCCAATATATTTAATATAATTTTAATACAAATGGAATCTAAAGTAGCATGGATTGTGATCCTAGTTAAATTTAAAAACCTTTAATATGCTTCAAGCTCAACGGAAACTGTAACAAAACCGAACTCATTGATCCAATTTCACTGCACTTACAAAAGCGCCCCCGACTGAGGACGCATTCCATTGCATAACGCACCTCAATTGGCAACCACCATTTCTTCGCTTTCTACTCCCACCGACGTATCGATTTTGTGAACCACATTCATTAACAAAACATCCCGCACACTGTTCGTTCCGGGAAACGACAGCGCAGAAGAGGGCAGCAGAAGAGCAGAAGCAGCTCCAGCTTGAGGCACAAAAATCCGCGATCGTGTAACGGTCGCGTTTTGCGATTTTCACCGCACAATGCGTGATGTCACTCGGCGTCTGTCGACCCATCCATCCATCCATCCATCCATCCGATACGCACCACCGGGTGGGTGAGTTCCGTCCCCTCCCCCCTTTTCTCCAGCATACCAAAAGTGCTCCCAAAGCATCGGGCCAATTTCCTGTCCGTTTCGGAGCGAGCGAACCGAGCGCGACCGAACGAAATCGAAAGTCCCCGTGCCCGTGCACATCCCGCATGCACAATTACCGATTATTTTTCCACGCTTTTGTCCGCTCGCAAAACCCACCATCGCCATTGTGCGGTGCACCGAGACGTTCTACAGGTTAGCAGCCGCTGTTCGGATTATCTAATTTACGCGTGATGTCATCGTGAATGGGGGAAGAGACGAATGACATCGAAAAAAGCGTCGACCGTGCATTATTACTTCATCGTCAGCATCTCAGCCACAGAAAGGGGGTAAGAACCCTCCAAGGAGATGTGTTTGGGGACGAGACACAAAAAAAAGCACGAGAGGAAACAGCTCCCAACAGTTGTTAGCGAGCGGATGTCATTGCTGCATTACTTCAGTTACGTGTTGACAGTTAGGCCTCGTGTCCCAGAAGCTCGTTGGCTTTATTTTTCAAACTGATTGGGTCCGTTTTGTTAAGGCGTTGCAACATTAAAATCGCACCCTTAGCAGCTGCTGCCGTGCACAATCCTGCTGCAACCAATCAGCGGAATTAGTTTGACCCTACAGCAGTTGACTTCCTTTCCTAATGGGGTCACAACCCATTGCTCCGAAGTTGTCTGAGCGTTCGGTTAAAAGGCTAATTTGGCTGGTGGCTTGGTTCGAGCTATCGTGCGATAAAGGCATAGCGATTCGCGTTGGGCAACAGTAAAAACGGTCTATTAGCCACCTAGTGGCAGCTGGACACGCACCACCGGAGGTAAAACCTTTGAGTGGGCGTTGGTTGTAGCAAGAGGGAGATATCTGATTAGAACAACACCGGCACCGGAGCTGTCCGGTAAGGGAAGTGATGCGGATGCTATAATAATAACGTTCCGAATTAACGCATGAGTTATGTTCTACGCGTTTACACGCGCGCTCCGGGATCTTAATAACAACATCTGGCCGGTATCTGGCAGGATAAACGCCGCCATTCGCATCGAACCAGTAATTTAAGATCGAACCGCGAATGTCTTAATTCTTCCGCCACTAACGCATACCAATCACGCGAGGGCGAATCCGAGGCCCGGGCGGAGTTCAAGAAACTTCACTGGCCGCAGCAGCAGCAGCAGCAGCCGAACGCTGTCATTAGTATGTCACACGCAGAGAACGTGTGGAAAATTCCACCGAGATCGTGTCCCGAGATCGCAGGCTCCGAGTGGCACTAGCGACCGGTTCTACTAGGGCTCACCTTAGTCTCGATCGAGTTCTCCGTTCTCTTCGGTTTACAAGCCGGAGCCGAAGTAAAAAAATGGGATCAAACCAGAGCCGGACGACCTTCGAGTCGAGTCGGTGACGGTGGCTACTTGCGGCGGGGTTGAAATAAAGCAAGCAAGCGAATTAAATCAACTCGACTCGCATGATTGCAAACTATTGACAGGAGCTACTTTTACTTCCTCCATTCTTCCGCGATTGTTTTATTTACCGCGGGATTCCCTCTTGTCACCGGAGGAGAATCGCACGCGCGATATCGGCGATCATTAGTAACCTTTGCGAGTGGAGCAGCTCTGCTCTGCTCCTTGGGGAACAAAAAGGTCTCCCCGATCCAGGCTGCATCCAGTTGGGGTCACCTCACGCACTTCAATCCGCTCAGCGGTCACAGAGCGGAACCTTGGACTTTATGTTTGCCTTCAAATCGTCGCCCCGATTCGTACCTTGTGGCCCGCTCATGAAATATCTCGTGGTGCCAGCCGACGACGACGGCGCTTCAAGGCGATCGAACCGTGCCGGGCTTCGTATGGGACGCGGTCACATTTGGCCGCGCTTTTCCTCCCCACACACTGCCGGGAGCTTGTTTTCGCCGGTGCATGCGAATTTCGCATGAAACGTTTGACCTAAAAATGGAAACGTTCGGGCAAAAACACACACACGTACACACCCTTCGAGGAACTTGGAATCGAAGGCAATCGAATTCGCCGAGTGTGTTCGTTGCGCACGCTGCAATTATCACCTGTAGCCACAAACGCTCGTACATCGTCGCTCTTCAACTTGAGCTTCGCTTGAAACAATGGCACGGTCTTGAGTCTCCCCGGCTTCGGTCGAGTCCGAACCACATAATTAGCATGAAGGTTTCTGAAGGTTTGTTTGTGAGGCACAAAATTGTATCGCTGAGCAGATCTCAAGTGATCAGTGACCTCCCGGAGACATCGTCTCATTATTCCTGGCGCCGGCCGGCGACTTACAGCGGTTCCATTACAACGCGCACTCGACCACGTGACCTCCTCGTGCAAGGTGTCACATCCGACGCATCGCAAAGGGCAATCCAATCAATCAATCTACACGCGCCACACCTCCGGCCCCAAAAAATGCGTACTTTTCGGGGCGTGAATCCCTTGACATAGACCTAGCCCTAACTTCAGATGATGACGTTGTTAGTACCCTAATTTGAGCCGATCTCAACGATGTGCTTTTTTTGGATCTTCCTCCAGTGCGTGTCACCGGTGATGCTTGAGAAGCACTCAGCGCATCCTTGACATTTGCTTCCGAGACGAGCGACATAAGGAGAGGTATAAGCGACATAAGTGTGCAAGGTACGAGCCACCCGGTTCGGTTTCCGTACGCTCATTGTGCGACCTGTTCTGTGACGATTGGTTTCATTGTTCGATTTGCCGATCCGTTCACGACACGATCACTTTGGGCCCCGCCGTTCTCCTGTATGTAATTACGTCGGAGTCGACGCGTGCCAACAGGCGCGTTCATCGAGAATGCTTCTGTTCGGGTTTGAGGTGCGAACAGAAGAAATCGCTCCGCATGCATGTCCCAACTCTCGTAAAACATGTTCTATTCCACACGTCCAAGGACAGCGCTCGGTTTCGGAAGCAAACATCTAGCACGACGTTGGCACCGCGAAACGTTTACGAAAACCCACCGTCCCACGGGGTGTGGACAAATATGTGCATGACGCGCGGGGTTCCAGCAGCGATCGAAAATGGCAATTAGCGAATTGTTTGCAAAGTGTAACTCGCATGTTCGGTGCGGAACGGTAGGCGTCGTCCTTGGAGAGCCCGCGCGACTGTTGCTGCAGACTTCCTTCATGAATATTTCACTCACCCGCCCGTGGAAGTGGCACAGAAGACTCCGGATTGCATAAATTATCGGTCGTCTCGTGTCGCCGGAGCTGTCACAGTGTGCCGCGATGTGTGGTCGTGCCGCTTGACGTGCTGAAATAAAATCGTCTGATTAAAGTGAATTCTTTCGGCGAGCGGCTAGCTCGAGGGTGCTGTTGCTGCATAGTTCCGGATGAGATAAATCGAATCGGTTTACGAGGTAGCTGGCAAAGTGTCGAAACTCATGTTTAATGACCTGTTTAAGCGCAGGGGTTTTCTAAAAGCTAGCTAGACACGCTGCTCAAGCGATCTTTCTCCATCTGTTCCACCTTGAATTGTTTTGTGCCGTGCCGCGGTGTTGATTGGCATCTTCTGCATCAGATTTCCGGTAACTTTCTCGCCGTGCAAAGGGCTGCAATTCGCACTCCAGTTCAGGGGTTTTCGGGGATTAGGTGGTAGGGCCGGTTTTCTCCATTGTACTCGTTTGCTGGTACACGCCGAGTGGACCATTTTGTGATTGTTTAAATACCGCCGCTGATTTGCATACACTGGCTGCAACTTCCTCGCAGCGTTGGGGGAAAAAGAGAAAATGAAAAACCCGTCCAAGCGATCACGATCGATGTGGATGAGTGAGATGCACCAGTTGAGTTTGATGAGTTCGTTATGCAAACTGTTCGAAACTGACGCGCTGGAGGTGACACGTGCTCACATGATATCTCCGGAAACTGACGTTTTGAAGTCGGGGAGTGCAGTGCGTGACAAGATCACCGATTGCCGGCATGCTCACAATGCGCAATTTTTGCTTTCGAGATGATCCAAGCCGGAAAGATAGATAGTCGGAATGACATTTTAAATGGCGCTCAGCGACCCAACTTCCATTAGCAATTTTAAATGGCGATCGTGCGCGCATTATAAAAAAGCATAGTTATGATTAATTTCCTTATCCTGACTCATTGTCAATTCTGCTCCGAAATATGAGTTCGCTTTCGAATTTGTTCGTGAAAATTCCAAAATTTGTAATAGATTTCACCGAGTGGTTTGTACTAGCTTATCCGGATCCGAACTGTCAAGCGACTGTTGTAGGTTTTTAATGATACGCTCATTAAACCTCATTAAAATTTTGATAAGATCATCACTACTTCATTGCACGTCACGTGCATTTAGGCCTGTCAGTTAGAATTTAGCCATGGCACGGACCATACTGCTGATGACATTAGCGCTCACCTCCACGTCACTTGTAGTCGGTGTGAAAAAACCGGGTGAAGTATTGGTAAACAGCTCAAGTTCACGGTATCATTCCAAATCGGGTTCTGACCTCGGTGTTCACACTTTCAGCGCCATTCGATCGCCCGGTACGGGTATCCGGTGGAACTGCACAAAGTGACCACATCCGATGGGTACATTCTCTCACTGGTTCGCATTCCTGGCCGGTCGGCGGACAAAAAACCAGTGCTCATTCTGCACGGTCTGCTCAGTTCCTCCATTGATTGGACCGTGCAGGGTCCGGACAAGTCGCTGGCGTTCATAGCCGCCGATGAGGGGTACGACGTCTGGCTGGGTAACGTGCGCGGGAACACGTTCTCCAAGGAGCACGAGAAGCTCAGCAGCAAGGAGCGCGAGTATTGGCGCTTCAGCTTCCATGAAATCGGACTGTACGATCTGCCCGCCATGGTGGACTACATTCGGGGGAACACGTCCACCGACGCCATCCACTACGTGGGTCACTCGCAGGGTGGTGCCGCGTTCCTCGTGATGGCCAGCATGCGCCCGGCGTACAATGCCAGGTTTGCCAGCGTGCACCTGATGGCACCGGCGGCCTACATCCACCACGCGACGTCCCCGGCGGTGGAGTTCGCGGCGCGCATCGATGAGCTGGAGCTGTTTGCGAAGCTGACGCGAAGCTACGAGATCGGTGGCCGGGGCGCCGGCTCTTCGGCAGACCTGGTGTACACGGGCCACAAGACGGGCCTGGTGCCGACGAACCTGGTGCTGACCAACATCTGGTACCTGGTCGGCGTGCACGACTCCATCAACCGGACGGTGCTGGGCGAGATCCTCGCCAACACACCGGCCGGCTGCTCCGTGTACTAAAAAGAGAAAATGAAAAACCCGTCCAAGCGATCACGATCGATGTGGATGAGTGAGATGCACCAGTTGAGTTTGATGAGTTCGTTATGCAAACTGTTCGAAACTGACGCGCTGGAGGTGACACGTGCTCACATGATATCTCCGGAAACTGACGTTTTGAAGTCGGGGAGTGCAGTGCGTGACAAGATCACCGATTGCCGGCATGCTCACAATGCGCAATTTTTGCTTTCGAGATGATCCAAGCCGGAAAGATAGATAGTCGGAATGACATTTTAAATGGCGCTCAGCGACCCAACTTCCATTAGCAATTTTAAATGGCGATCGTGCGCGCATTATAAAAAAGCATAGTTATGATTAATTTCCTTATCCTGACTCATTATCAATTCTGCTCCGAAATATGAATTCGCTTTCGAATTTGTTCGTGAAAATTCCAAAATTTGTAATAGATTTCACCGAGTGGTATGTACTAGCTTATCCGGATCCGAACTGTCAACCGACTGTTGTAGGTTTTTAATGATACGCTCATTAAACCTCATTAAAATTGTGATAAGATCATCACTACTTCATTGCACGTCACGTGCATTGTCTGGTACTCTCATTGCGGCTTTCATTGCTCCGCGATGACCTTCAAACTTGTTTCGATAGCTCCGGCCATAATAACCTTTGCAGTCAATCACCAAAGAACAAGTGTCCGGCATGATGTCTGGTTTTTGTGTGTGTGTATGCTCCGGGAGCTTGGTGATTGATGCCCGGTGTCTCTATTTATCGCTGGATCTTATGATGTACATCGCGGTAAAACTATAATACATCTCTGGGTCCCGAGCCACGCTGCTGCTGGATCGATTTCGGTGTAGCAGTTTCTCCGGACAACTTCCTGGATCTTCGCCAGTCGGGCGCGCGGAGACCGCGTCGAAGATTAATTGACCGGGCTTCCCTTATCCCTATTCGACGGTTTGAGGTGGTGGATTGACTTATTATACGTCCGGACACACACACACACAAAAGTCGCTGTGAAGGAATTATTTATGATGCTGAACGACGCCGGAATGGTGTCGTCCTTTTGAGCATGCTGTCGCATTGTTGTTTTGCTCATAGTAGCTCCAAAGTGGGAGTTTTCGGTTATACGCTCCTTTCAAGCTGAGGTTTTGTGTTTTGAAAACTATTTTTAGGCATAAATAGGCGTTTGGGATATCAAGTTCCGCTCGTCAATAACATTATCAAAAACAACTCTATCCTCCCGGGTTCCATTCATTACCATCCCATTACGCGCGATTAGGTGATAGACTAATAAATCTCTTCCGTTTAACCTTTACCGCGTCGTGAGGCTGTTTTGGGTCGCCCTATTATAATCGCATCTAATTTTCCCGAAACTCTACCTTCATCAATCAACACACACACGTACACACCCTTCGAGGAACTTGGAATCGAAGGCAATCGAATTCGCCGAGTGTGTTCGTTGCGCACGCTGCAATTATCACCTGTAGCCACAAACGCTCGTACATCGTCGCTCTTCAACTTGAGCTTCGCTTGAAACAATGGCACGGTCTTGAGTCTCCCCGGCTTCGGTCGAGTCCGAACCACATAATTAGCATGAAGGTTTCTGAAGGTTTGTTTGTGAGGCACAAAATTGTATCGCTGAGCAGATCTCAAGTGATCAGTGACCTCCCGGAGACATCGTCTCATTATTCCTGGCGCCGGCCGGCGACTTACAGCGGTTCCATTACAACGCGCACTCGACCACGTGACCTCCTCGTGCAAGGTGTCACATCCGACGCATCGCAAAGGGCAATCCAATCAATCAATCTACACGCGCCACACCTCCGGCCCCAAAAAATGCGTACTTTTCGGGGCGTGAATCCCTTGACATAGACCTAGCCCTAACTTCAGATGATGACGTTGTTAGTACCCTAATTTGAGCCGATCTCAACGATGTGCTTTTTTTGGATCTTCCTCCAGTGCGTGTCACCGGTGATGCTTGAGAAGCACTCAGCGCATCCTTGACATTTGCTTCCGAGACGAGCGACATAAGGAGAGGTATAAGCGACATAAGTGTGCAAGGTACGAGCCACCCGGTTCGGTTTCCGTACGCTCATTGTGCGACCTGTTCTGTGACGATTGGTTTCATTGTTCGATTTGCCGATCCGTTCACGACACGATCACTTTGGGCCCCGCCGTTCTCCTGTATGTAATTACGTCGGAGTCGACGCGTGCCAACAGGCGCGTTCATCGAGAATGCTTCTGTTCGGGTTTGAGGTGCGAACAGAAGAAATCGCTCCGCATGCATGTCCCAACTCTCGTAAAACATGTTCTATTCCACACGTCCAAGGACAGCGCTCGGTTTCGGAAGCAAACATCTAGCACGACGTTGGCACCGCGAAACGTTTACGAAAACCCACCGTCCCACGGGGTGTGGACAAATATGTGCATGACGCGCGGGGTTCCAGCAGCGATCGAAAATGGCAATTAGCGAATTGTTTGCAAAGTGTAACTCGCATGTTCGGTGCGGAACGGTAGGCGTCGTCCTTGGAGAGCCCGCGCGACTGTTGCTGCAGACTTCCTTCATGAATATTTCACTCACCCGCCCGTGGAAGTGGCACAGAAGACTCCGGATTGCATAAATTATCGGTCGTCTCGTGTCGCCGGAGCTGTCACAGTGTGCCGCGATGTGTGGTCGTGCCGCTTGACGTGCTGAAATAAAATCGTCTGATTAAAGTGAATTCTTTCGGCGAGCGGCTAGCTCGAGGGTGCTGTTGCTGCATAGTTCCGGATGAGATAAATCGAATCGGTTTACGAGGCAGCTGGCAAAGTGTCGAAACTCATGTTTAATGACCTGTTTAAGCGCAGGGGTTTTCTAAAAGCTAATGAGGCATGCGTTTTTTTCTCAAGAGGATCTTCTTCATAACGCAATTTTGAAGGCTATACTTAAGTATGTCCACACACACACACGCGCTTCCAGCTTCCTAAACGTCCCCAACCCCGCTTACCGTCCAACCCACTCCAACCCACCCAAAAGCCTTCCTTCCAGAAAGAGTGCAGAGTTCAGTGAAAAATGAACCTAATAATAGCGTTATGATAAAAATCGCTAAAATTAGCCCGATCGTTAATTCACACTCCACCCGCGTGTGCTTGGGCCCCGAAGAGTACCGTAAACATTTACGATCATCATTAGCGATAAGTGACGGTTCCCTGTGAGGGGCGGGTGTTCCGAGCCGGGTGATGATGCATCTTTGCGCAGGAGAAGCAAAAAAAGCAGTTTGTTGAACCCACCGGCTCCACCGACGCCGGGAAAACGTGTAACCATAAACGCTGCTGCTGCTGCTGCTGCGCACGTTTCGTTCGTTTCGCCTTATAAAACCATCCAAGTCGGCAGATTTCTACTAACATACTCACACGGATTTTCTCCACCGTCGGTGCTTCACTGGATGTTTTTGTTTCTGTGTTTTCCACCGCTGGCTGCGATTTTCTCCATCATCAGCATCATCGCCACAATCGTTGGCGGCGCGATGATGCCGAGATTTTAGTAGCTTCTACTCCAAAGTTGAGCTCTGGACGGAGAGGCATCATTAAAAATTGGTAATCTCGTCTACTGCTAGCCTGCTACCGCTTATTGTTACCACCAGCTCTGTGTATGCCTCATCCATCCATTCGGTGATAAAAATCACAACACAGCCCGACACGAGTGACAACGATAAATCGTCATGAGAAGATCGTACACGAGCTGAGAATTTCTCCCGGCCCGAAAGCGGAAGTGGCTGAACTCGGTAGCTACACACGCTGCTCAAGCGATCTTTCTCCATCTGTTCCACCTTGAATTGTTTCGTGCCGTGCCGTGGTGTTGATTGGCATCTTCTGCATCAGATTTCCGGTAACTTTCTCGCCGTGCAAAGGGCTGCAATTCGCACTCCAGTACAGGGTTTTTCGGGGATTAGGGCCGGTTTTCTCCATTGTACTCGTTTGCTGGTACACGCCGAGTGGACCATTTAGTGATTGTTCAAATACCGCCGCTGATTTGCAAACACTGGCTGCAAGTTCCTCGCCGCGTTGGGCGAAAAAAAAGAGAAAATGAAAAACCCGTCCAAGCGATCACGATCGATGTGGATGAGTGAGATGCACCAGTTGAGTTTGATGAGTTCGTTATGCAAACTGTTCGAAACTGACGCGCTGGAGGTGACACGTGCTCACATGATATCTCCGGAAACTGACGTTTTGAAGTCGGGGAGTGCAGTGCGTGACAAGATCACCGATTGCCGGCATGCTCACAATGCGCAATTTTTGCTTTCGAGATGATCCAAGCCGGAAAGATAGATAGTCGGAATGACATTTTAAATGGCGCTCAGCGACCCAACTTCCATTAGCAATTTTAAATGGCGATCGTGCGCGCATTATAAAAAAGCATAGTTATGATTAATTTCCTTATCCTGACTCATTATCAATTCTGCTCCGAAATATGAATTCGCTTTCGAATTTGTTCGTGAAAATTCCAAAATTTGTAATAGATTTCACCGAGTGGTATGTACTAGCTTATCCGGATCCGAACTGTCAACCGACTGTTGTAGGTTTTTAATGATACGCTCATTAAACCTCATTAAAATTGTGATAAGATCATCACTACTTCATTGCACGTCACGTGCATTTAGGCCTGTCAGTTAGAATTTAGCCATGGCACGAACCATACTGCTGATGATATTAGCGCTCACCTCCACGTCACTTGTAGTCGGTGTGAAAAAACCGGGTGAAGTATTGGTAGACAGCTCAAGTTCACGGTATCATTCCAAATCGGGTTCTGACCTCGGTGTTCACACTTTCAGCGCCATTCGATCGCCCGGTACGGGTATCCGGTGGAACTGCACAAAGTGACCACATCCGATGGGTACATTCTCTCACTGGTTCGCATTCCCGGCCGGTCGGCGGACAAAAAACCGGTGCTCATTCTGCACGGTCTGCTCAGTTCCTCCATCGATTGGACCGTGCAGGGTCCGGACAGGTCGCTGGCGTTCATAGCCGCCGATGAGGGGTACGACGTCTGGCTGGGCAACGTGCGCGGGAACACGTTCTCCAAGGAGCACGAGAAGCTCAGCAGCAAGGAGCGCGAGTATTGGCGCTTCAGCTTCCACGAAATTGGCCTGTACGATCTGCCCGCCATGGTGGACTACATCCGGGGGAACACGTCCACCGACACCATCCACTACGTGGGTCACTCGCAGGGTGGTGCCGCGTTCCTCGTGATGTCCAGCATGCGCCCGGCGTACAATGCCCGGTTTGCCAGCGTGCACCTGATGGCACCGGCGGCCTACATCCACCACGCGACGTCCCCGGCAGTAGAGTTCGCGGCGCGCATCGATGAGCTGGAGCTGTTTGCGAAGCTGACGCGAAGCTACGAGATCGGTGGCCGGGGCGCCGGCTCTTCGGCGGACCTGGTGTACACGGGCCACAAGACGGGCCTGGTGCCGACGAACCTGGTGCTGACCAACATCTGGTATCTGGTCGGCGTGCACGACTCCATCAACCGGACGGTGCTGGGCGAGATCCTCGCCAACACACCGGCCGGCTGCTCCGTGTACCAGCTGCTGCACTACGGGCAGAACTATCTGGCGAAAGCGTTCCAGCAGTACGACCACGGTGTCACCGGCAATATCCAGCGGTACGCGTCGAGAGTCCCACCGGAGTACCCGCTGCACAACGTGACGGCACCGGTCGTGCTGTACTACAGCGAAGGCGACAACTTTGTGCCACCGGCGGACGTGGAGGAGCTGGCCGATCAGCTGCCGAACGTGGTGCACAAGCATCAGATCGGGGCGCGCAAGTGGAACCACATCGATTTTTTGTACCACGTAGCGGCCCATCGGCTCTACCGGACGATCGTGGCCTCGTGGCGGGATCAAACCGTGGACGAGGAGCAGAATGTTGAGTGAATGTTGGGAAGCCAAATAAAGCTCGAGAAGAATCTTTACTTCAACCTTACTATGAACCAAGTTTTTGTGTCTCATTTTCATCTCCTCAATCGCCTGTTTTATCACATAACCCTATACAGTTGCACAATGTGCAGTTCCCACCGGGCCGTGTAATTTTAATTACGAAATTTATAATAATTATTTTCCTCCTCTTCCATTTCACCAACGAAATTGAAATTCGCGGCAAAGTTATCGAATCACCATCGAAGCAAAAAGGAACTAAAAATTGGCAAAAATGTTAATTCCACCTTCATCCCGCGGTGCCTTACCGGTGTTCAGGTTGTGGATGTTTCTTGTTTTTTTTTTTGTCAATTTCCCATGCATGGGGGCCTCCGCGCGCCCGCCCCGATTGG
>KZ068488.1:0-10331 GCA_002091845.1 Anopheles cracens | reverse complement strand
TCAGAAGCCGCAGAGGTATTGGGGAGGCTCAACTTTGGAGCTCATCAGTGGAGATGATCTTCCTAGTTGAATAGGATGACTAATTGCACCCCCCAACACTTTTTTCTGGATGTCAATGTGTTCATTAATCAAAGACGCGCCAGAAATACCCCCAAAAATCCCCGTCGCCAGCTCTTCACTTGTCACATGATTGACTCGGGGAAGAGTGGTTGCTCCGATAATGGCCTTTTCAATGAGCTAAGAATCACCGTCCACATTAAACAGCTATTCGCGGAATCGGATGCGCTACCCGGACGAGACAACACACGCATCAGTTATCGATAATTTACATACGATGAAGCAATCGGGCACTGATGAGCGTCGTCTCCCAGGTCCAGCTACATTATCTGTCGCGCGATAAGACGTGCTAGACAATGCTATAAACTAGGTGTTGGATGAGCGTGTCGGCATCAGTGTGTATCAATCCTTTGCGAGTTGTACTCTCCCGTGCCTTCAAGTATTCAAGTGATCAAGATGGCTAGAACCATCACCGTGGGTGTGTTCTTGGTGCTGTGTGCAGCGGCAGGTAATGATGAGAAATGACGCTAGAATCAGCTAGAACTCGCTGTACAACAGATGTTGGCTCCCCATTCCAGTGCGCTCCCAGCTGGTCTGCTATCAGTGTGACGACTGTGAGTTGCAGCAAGAAATTCCGGTCGTTTGTGGAGATATCTACTTCCCAACTGCAAGTCCAACACCGCCGGACACAACCTGCCCGACCTGTGCACCGGAACCAACGCCACCGACCACTCCAGAATGGACCACCTCCACCCCGGACACCACCTGCCCCACGTGTGCACCCACGATGCCAACCACTCCGATTCCAACGACGTCCACGCCTGAGGAGACGACTTGTCCCACGTGCGCTCCAACGCTCCCAACCTCGCCCTACCCTACCACGTCCACTCCGGTCTCCACCTCCTTCCCGGACACCACCTGTCCGACGTGTGCCCCGACGCTCCCAACATCCCCTTACCCCACCACGTCCACCCCGTTCCCGAGCTCGACAACGCTCCCGACCACTCCCCAATTGACCACGTCCACGCCGGTGCCGACGACACCGACCCCGGTGCCGACCCCGTCCTGTCCGGCCGGCTGCTGTCCCTGCTCGGGCTCACGGTCGACGTCCGTGTTTGCGATGGCAGCCCGGGCCACCAAGCAGGCGCTGATGGACGAGTTCGAGGAGGACGTCCGCTCGGCGCGCCAACTGCCACTGCCGGTGTACGTGTGCTTCACGACCGAGCGTTACGGTAAGGGTCTGCAGCTACTCTTAGGTGTACCACGTGGCAAGCTCATTGTATCGTATCTTCCCCCCAGTGAACAACCGGCGCGTGGTGAGTCGCGGCTGTACCAAGCGGCAGCAGTCGCTCTCCGACACCTGCACGCTGCTGGCCGGTGGTCAAGTGTACGAGCAGTGTTCGCTCTGCTCCTGGCAGCTGTGCAACCGATAGGAGCGCTCCCTATCTCCAACTCCAGTCGCTCGTATTACGCTACTTTAGTGACACCCCCCACTTCGGTGCGCCAGAAGCGGAGCCACCCACCGGCATCAAGTCATCAATCTCAGATGGACAGGTCCGGTGCCAAGGTTGATAGTGACAATAGCACCTTCATCTCACGCATCCACGCCCTCTCCGTTTGGGGGGGGGCGGAAGTGTATCGAAATAAAGCATTAAGATAAGCGCTCAAAAACGTTTTTCGGGGCCTCGAGTTCTAACCTGGCGCCACACAGATAAGGACGGGAGATATTGCGCCATTCCAGACCGGAAACGTACGTCCAACTTGAGGTGTATCACCGGGCGTATTGCGTGACGAACGGAATGTCACATCAACGTGTGATCAATGCGTGTACTTGTTTGCCGCACCGGAGGCGATAATTCGCGGCGCTCACAATTCCTTGTGGGTAAAGTTCAATTGCGCACGATTTGCATACATTCTGTCGCTTCTTAGCTCCAGATGTCGACGTGTTTCTATGTTTGTACGCCACAATGCGTTTTGGAAGCGTCTCCCGGACGCCGTCTCTGCAACGCAAATGGTTCACACAACGAAACGAAACCACGGCGTGCAGGCTGAGATTTATTCCCAGCACCATATTTGTAACGCCTGCATCGACCCGATTTGGTTCGCTCACTAGCGTCCTCCAGCTGTCCATGGAGGCTGTGAGCAAATAGGAGTGTGCTTTTCCTCTCGCTCTATTTTGGTGTCCACCGGCGTCCAAATGCACTTGCCCCGGAGGGAACCAGTTAGCTTCCCTAATGCATCCCGTAATTTCAACCCCCCCCCTGCTCCGTGGTCTTCCCACTCCTCCCAAACCTCACCAAACCAACAACGCGCACGGTTTACGTAATAAACGATCTGATTAATTTGATGTCGTGCTGCCGTGGTCTCTCAGTTCCTCGGCCGCGCGTTGCTCGAGTTTTTCTTTTCCACCCCTGGCCGCTTATTTATGGTCATGTGTGATGCTTTATGACACACGGTGTTCGGGGCGATCGGGTCCCCTTCGAACCACGAACACGACTCTCGCGCCGCGCTGCGTATCGATTGCGATCGACGGGTGCCTTTCGACGAACGGGGAGGTACGGTGCGCGGATGCGAATGCGCTCGGGTACGATTTGCATAACAATAAATTGCACTTCCCCAACCCGTGGCCGGTGAGAAGGAAAGTGTTCTGCGCGCTAGAATCACGCGCGCCCCGGGTTCGATCGCACCGTCGCGCTGTCTCCCGATGCTTTCACTTTCCTTTCGGTGGGTCGTGCGTTTTTTCATTGGTGAGAAAATGCCGCAAGTTGCATTCCGGAATGCGGCACTGGCGGGCGAGATGCGGGTAAACATGCATCGTTTTATGCGATTTTTGTTTACGATGCACTTCACATGAAAATGTGCTCTTCATTTCTCAGGAGAAATCTTTATTGGAATAAATATGATGAAGAATACACAAATGCATAGGGTTGCGTAGCAGTCAAGAATTCAAGTGGAATGAGTAAATTCATAATTTATATGTCATTCAAATTAATTTCTAGGTATTGTTTACATCCAAGAATTTTTAAAATAAAAGGTTGACATGTTTGTTATTTCTTTTTTTATGGTTTAAATGTTTAAAGTTCAAGATGAAACAGTCAACATTAGTTTGATGTATTCATTCCTTTTATTTTATTTTTATAATTTCCTCTTTTTTGTTTCTTATTTTTACTGTTTTACAAATTTTCTTGCTGCTTAATCGCGCATGTTGCTTTTTCCTGCTTTAATTCTATTTCATTCATTCTATTTATCTGATATATTTTATTATATCCATTTTATTATCTTGTCATTCTTCATTTCTATTTGTTTACAATCCTTCCTTCAGTGTTTTATCATTCGAGCGACTTCTCATCGTTTTTATATTCGATTATAAAAACTCGTGTATTGTTTTAAGATGAAATAAGTGTGATTCGATATTATTATCAAGAGTTGAACTAAAGGAAGTTAAGGAAGTTAAGCTTCAAGACTCAGTTTCTTTTTTGTATATTGATACATTGGTGCACTATCGTGGCCGGCTAACAAGTGAGGATAGTTTGTGAAACCATACAAGTATAGGACTTAAATTCTTTTGGAAAGAACCTATGGCAAGCCTATAAAATCTCTAACTATTGAGCTACCAATAATATTTTTGTTGTTTATATTATTTTTAATGTTTCGTTTAAACATCGTTTTTATTGAAAAAATATACGATGACCTTGATCAACATATGCGATTTTGATGATCAAAATATGCGACGAGCTGTGTACAGTTTTTCTACATTGAATCGAATGAAAATGTGTAAAAATAAGTTAAGCTCTCTTGTTAGTTGCAATTCTTTTACATTTGCCACAAATTTTCATAATCAGAAATCATGTTTTGAGCAATAATACCAATTTATGATTTTAACATAATCTATTGGAGAGGAAAAATAGGAAGAAAAAAGAGGTAAAATATATCTGAAATAGTAGTAGCACGTGCTTTAATTTAATCACAAATTGTAATTTACATCAACTGAGATTATTTTTTCTAAAAAAACCTTCTTGTTTATGTTGTTTTTGTTTTTAGACCTTTTGTTTTTAGATCATACCCCTACAGCACTTTCATAGATTAGTAACAAATTTCTTATTTATTTATAAGGCATGGTAAAAGATGGTTTCAAATATTAAAATGAATAGAAGATTTTATAGCAGAAAAACAGTTTGTCATCAAGTAAATTGTTTTATGAACATTTACATCAACAACTATCAAGCCAAGGGGCAACAACGTCTTGCAAGCGCGAGCTCATGGCCAACATGCTTTTGCATATGTTGGTTTAATATTTGCGATCACCTGTAGCAGCCACTCATGGCGCCGATGTTGATTGATTCACACGGAAACACTTTAACTGTTCTATTTTTTCAGTAAATTCACTGAACAATCACACAGTCTTCCTGAACACTGCCAGCAACCCGTTGTGTATTCCACCGGCAATCAAAACAACCAATGTTTACATTCGGTTTGACAGCTCGCTGCAAGTTGCAAACTTTTTGTGAGCGTGTCAGGTCTTTTGCAGAGCTTTGCAATCTGCAAGGCACTCATGAGTGCATTGCAAGAGTTTTGCAAACGCCATGGCCACCATGCTTCATATTATTAATTTTTGACAGTTACTATTTTTAGTCAATAATAAATATTAGTGTCTTGAAGTTTTATTCGTTTTATTCTCGCTCATTAACAGGGCGGCCTATAGTTCTGCTGCTGACTGTAGCTCCCGTTGCTTTTGTTATTTCTTTAATTTCAATTTCCAACCCGAACCACTCACATCCGGTCGGTGCCAGGGTGGAAAGAAGCAGCCTCACTGACTCGCTGGTTAGATGTTGACCAGCGATCAAGTGAATGGTTCCGTTGCGCTTTTCAGGCTACATAAATTGGTGAGACAAATTGCCATCTGCGTGTGGTTTTTGTTTCGCTCGGCTCACGGGCTTCTAACACCGCTTCACCCGCTCGCTGAGAGAGGTGGAGATTTTTCCCTACTAATCGGTTCGGGCGGTCCGTAGTAGGAAACTTAACTGAATCACTTTCAGTTTCCTCCGGGTAGAAACATACGCTTCATCATAGTTTTTGCTTTAGTAAATGTCACCAAAAAAGGTATTCTTCACGTTTTTTTTGTCTAACATTTGCGTGCCCTCGCACAGTAGGCATTTCCCTAAACAATCAACAAACTGGTAGTTATACAGTGCGTAACATAGTTATGTACGACCTCCTATTTTTAGAATAAAACGAAATCTTGAAGACATAGACAAAAGTGAGTAAAAAAACACAACGATCACATCTCTCAAGTATGCCATGATTTAAAGGCGTCATGTTCTCAGCATTATGAGAACAAAATTAAAACCAAAATATGTAACCAATAAAATTCTTTAAAAAAAACTTTAGTATTTATGCCTAAAAACTGCTTTTGGGGGAAGTAGTTACAATGCGATAAAAAATCGTTAAAAAATATGTCAACGATACCCAGGGTCGTTTGAAACTAATTGTAATTTTAATCATTTTTTACAACGATTTATTTAAAAAGCAACTATTTTCCGTAAATAGTCAAATATATTACACGTTTAATGGAGCGTTTTTGAATATGGCGATAAAAAACAATAAAGGTGTTTGTAAAAATATCAAAAAATAATCAAAAACCATGGTTTATTATTGACTACAACTTCGTAGAACAGTACTTTCTTCTATCTCTTCAAGTTTTAGTTTTATTCTCAGGGCGGTTTTATTCGTTTTATTCTCGCTCATTAACAGGGCGGCCTATAGTTCTGCTGCTGACTGTAGCTCCCGTTGCTTTTGTTATTTCTTTAATTTCAATTTCCAACCCGAACCACTCACATCCGGTCGGTGCCAGGGTGGAAAGAAGCAGCCTCACTGACTCGCTGGTCTACTAATCGGTTCGGGCGGTCCGTAGTAGGAAACTTAACTGAATCACTTTCAGTTTCCTCCGGGTAGAAACATACGCTTCATCATAGTTTTTGCTTTAGTAAATGTCACCAAAAAAGGTATTCTTCACGTTTTTTTTGTCTAACATTTGCGTGCCCTCGCACAGTAGGCATTTCCCTAAACAATCAACAAACTGGTAGTTATACAGTGCGTAACATAGTTATGTACGACCTCCTATCACTCACGTACACGCACACACAAACACCACAAGAGCCACCTTCACGGCGCATTAAACAAATCACACGCATCCGGACCACGAGCGTGCGAGTTACACGCAAATCGTTATAATTTGTGCAAATCGGCGGAAAATCCTAAATCACCGTTAACTTAGAAGATCGCCGATCGAACTGCCTTTCTCTTTTACTTTATTTCTCTCACAATAATGATGCAAAACATATTTTTGTTCGACTTTCGTACCGCTTGTAAAATGGGCACGGAGCGGGCACAAAACCCAACCACATTTTGCAACAATTTGCTTATTGGATTTGGATGTTTTTGCTGTTGGTTTGTTTGATCGCTCGTTGCCGCAACAATGCAACAAGGGTGTGGAAAGTGCGGACGTTGATCATGCAAAACTGTCACCTCATTGGGCAACGGTTTCGATAGAACGCCCCACAAAAGCATTCTTCACCCTATGGGAGGTAAGTTCAGCAGTGCGTAAACGGGCAGGTTCGTCGCTTGCCACACCGTTGATGTCACTCGGTCGGTATAGCCGGCGCTAGCTGCCCATTATGAAACGCGCAGTGCGGAACATGCTGAAAATCGATATTTACTGTCGTTTGGTGGTCTGCCTTTCCTATCCGTTCGCTTTGCCCTGTCGTTTCTCTTCATTTGAGGCGCTGGTGGTGCGCTTTTTGTTTTTCTTTCCTAATGCGATAATTACAAGGTTTTTGATTGTCGACTCGGCTCGGCGCTCGGTTCGGTTTCGAGACCGTTGACAAGCGCCAGTCGTCGCCCAGGTGATCGCGCAATCGCAGCGCGCGGCGACGAGAGACGTTGTTACTTTCGCCATGGCAGAGAGAAAGAGTTAGCACAAGAATCTCTTCGCCGACCATCGCACCGTAAATTATTCGCGCGCCGTCGTAGTCGTTGCAATTTTGCATTATTTTTTTGCAGCTGCAGTGGCATCCATTCCGACGCAGAAGCGACACAGCGTGCTCCATTCAAATTCGCGCGACCTTCGCCCGAGCGATGCGTTAATCTTTCGACCATTCAAAAACCTCCCTCCTCAAGCAAGCGAGCGGCCACATGCACGCAGGGCACGAGCGGATCCTCTAGCGGAAATTGTCACTCATCACGGGGGGTTTGTTTTAGTAGCGCTAGCTAGTAATTAAATGACTCCCCCCCCCCTTTCCTCCGCTGCGGGAGACGAAACCGGGAACGACAAATTTGCAATCGTTTGCTAATTCATTAATAAAGCGGTTTCAATTTGTACAATTTAAAACGAACGCATTTGGCAGAAACTGCAGTAGCATTTGGCTTAACCGAATCCCTTCACCCGTCTCAACAAGTTCAGAGAAATCTCTGATTCGGTGAGGAATCTACAACCTTAGTCTAGCCAAACATTTTGTCCACTTTTTGTTGGACTAGATGTTGGTTATTTGAACTTGAATTCTTACAACGCAGAAAAATGACGACACAGTGTATGTACCTTCATAAGACTCTGTCCTGAATTCGATCAAACATAAACTTCCGAACTCTTAGTAGGCAGTTAACATCTAGGGTTTTTTTAGAGTTCAAAGCCACAGCTTATAGTACCATCGAACCAGTGACTTAAATGATGAAGACATACAATTACTTCAGTAACCTTGTTGTTATTAATACGACGGTAAACTAACTTCGAAATTATTCAAGACAGCTAATCTGACAACCGTTGAATGATAGTTATGTAAACTGTGTTACTGAACTTAAAGAAATAAACTAAATATGAAAATGTTGTGGGAAACTCTGGATCATTTTTTAAAAAGAGGATCTACCATTCAACAAATTTACTTACAAAACTGCTCTTCGAGTGATTCTTTCCCTGGCATTAGTTTCTTCCTACACATGTACGGTGGTTTCCATTGTCCTTACCTGTAAAAAAGCAAGAAAACGTAATGATTACAACTGTTGCATAACAAAGAGAGATATAAAAGAAAAAAAATGGTTTCTGTAACGATGATGAGCTTCTTGATCACTTTCAGTTTCCTCCGGGTAGAAACATACGCTTCAGTATAGTTTTTGCTTTAGTAAATGTCACCAAAAAAGGCATTCTTTACGTTTTTTGTCAAACATTTGCGTGTCCTCGCACAGTAGGCATTTCCCTAAACAATCAACAAACTGGTAGTTATACAGTGCGTAACATAGTTATGTACGACCTCCTATTTTTAGAATAAAACGAAATCTTGAAGACATAGACAAAAGTGAGTAAAAAAACAACACAACGATCACATCTCTCAAGTATGCCATGATTTAAAGGCGTCATGTTCTCAGCATTATGAGAACAAAATTTAAACCAAAATATGTGACCAATAAAATTCTTTAAAAAAAAAACTTTCGTATTTAGGCCTAAAAACTGCTTTTGGGGGAAGTAGTCACAATGGGATAAAAAATCGTAAAAAATATGTCGACGATACCCAGGGTCGTTTGAAACTAATTGTAATTTGAATCGATTTTTAAAACGATTATTTGTATTTAAAAAAACAATTTTTCGTAAATAGTGAAATATATTACACGTTAAATGGAGCGTTTTTGAATATGGCGATACAAACAATAAAAGTGTTTGTAAAAATGTGAAAAAATAATCAAAACACATGGTTTATTATTGACTACAACTTCGTAGAACAGTACTTTCATCTATCTCTTCAAGTTTTCGTTTTATTCTCCATTAACAGAGCGGCCTATAGTTCTGTTCCGAACTGTGGCTCCCGCTGCTTTTGTTATTTCTTTTAATTTCAATTTCCAACCCGAACCACTCACATCCGGTCGGTGCCAGGGTGGAAAGAAGCAGCCTCACTGACTCGCTGGTTAGATGTTGACCAGCGATCAAGTGAATGGTTCCGTTGCGCTTTTCAGGCTACATAAATTGGTGAGACAAATTGCCATCTGCGTGTGGTTTTTGTTTCGCTCGGCTCACGGGCTTCTAACACCGCTTCACCCGCTCGCTGACATGTGTTTCGGATGCAAATTTCAAGTTTATGCTTATCGGCCCACAAGATCACGGACCGTAACTTGTGCCTCCAATCGAGCGCAAGATCCTATAATGGTCCCTCACATGACAGCCGGAGATGGTAATATTTCCTCCGCTTTGCTGTGCTGTTTTCATAAATTTTGCTTAATTACACGCTGTCTTTGAGGGAGTAGTTTGGCGAAGCGCTCAGGAGAACCTCAAAGCACAAGTAACGCAATCGGAAACGGAAACGGATGCATGGTGTGGGCAAGTCGTGGTCAAAATAAAGGACCGCCACATTGCAATCAACGTTTTCCAATCAATCTAATTCGATCACCGTGCTCTTTTGGGTGCTGCCGTTTCCTCCGGGTAGAAACATACGCTTCAGTATAGTTTTTGCTTTAGTAAATGTCACCAAAAAAGGCATTCTTTACGTTTTTTGTCAAACATTTGCGTGTCCTCGCACAGTAGGCATTTCCCTAAACAATCAACAAACTGGTAGTTATACAGTGCGTAACATAGTTATGTACGACCTCCTATTTTTAGAATAAAACGAAATCTTGAAGACATAGACAAAAGTGAGTAAAAAAACAACACAACGATCACATCTCTCAAGTATGCCATGATTTAAAGGCGTCATGTTCTCAGCATTATGAGAACAAAATTTAAACCAAAATATGTGACCAATAAAATTCTTTAAAAAAAAAACTTTCGTATTTAGGCCTAAAAACTGCTTTTGGGGGAAGTAGTCACAATGGGATAAAAAATCGTAAAAAATATGTCGACGATACCCAGGGTCGTTTGAAACTAATTGTAATTTGAATCGATTTTTAAAACGATTATTTGTATTTAAAAAAACAATTTTTCGTAAATAGTGAAATATATTACACGTTAAATGGAGCGTTTTTGAATATGGCGATACAAACAATAAAAGTGTTTGTAAAAATGTGAAAAAATAATCAAAACACATGGTTTATTATTGACTACAACTTCGTAGAACAGTACTTTCATCTATCTCTTCAAGTTTTCGTTTTATTCTCCATTAACAGAGCGGCCTATAGTTCTGTTCCGAACTGTGGCTCCCGCTGCTTTTGTTATTTCTTTTAATTTCAATTTCCAACCCGAACCACTCACATCCGGTCGGTGCCAGGGTGGAAAGAAGCAGCCTCACTGACTCGCTGGT
>KZ068482.1:36092-49438 GCA_002091845.1 Anopheles cracens | reverse complement strand
CATCAAATGCATTTTTCTTCAAATGCATATGCATTTTCATAACTATCCAAGCGCCACAGTGTGAATCTTCTTTTATCCATGAGGGGTCCAGTGACCTATACGACCACACCGAGTGTTGATCAGAAATATTAAAAACCATGGTTTTTGTAGCTATGGAATCTTAAGGGTACGCTTATCACATTTATATGTTTATATTCATTTTCATAATTTATTATTTATTGGTCTGCCAAAATTTCTAATTCAATACAAATACTTAAAGGGAACGAATCAACTAAAGCAAGAAAGAGAGATATAGAGAGTGTGTATGTGAGGGAGAACAATAACAATATTGGCATACGCTACGCGCAGCCCGTTGTTTGATGAAAGTTTTACATAATCGCTATACATTTTACCTCATTCCCAGGCCCAGCAGCTGCCCGGTTGCGTAATAAATCTCTTTGACTATTCCATTGTGTCGTAAACAACTCTCCACAGACGCGTGGCCAATATCCACCCCAACCGGTGGCGGCCTTAAGCAGAGGTCACACAATAGTACTCTCCATAGAACCAGCGGTTGGAAAATTCATTATTTGCGAACGGAACGGCGAACGAAACGCTGCCGCACTTTGAACCGGGCGAACGAGAGGTTGCGAAAAAAGAAAAAAAACTGCAAACTTTTCCGGGTCCTGTATCAAAGCGGCAAGGAGCGCGAGCCCATCGATGCAGAATCTTCGACAACGGCGGTGGGAAAACTCTACTCGACCCGAAGTGGCAGAATTTGCGTACGAAAGCGTCCCCATGAAGGAGAGGAAAAATGAAAAAACAACAACTCCGAAACATAAATAATGTGACCCATAATGGGACATCATATTCAGAACAATCGCGGTGGCGGTGGCGGTGGCTTTCGGAAATCCATTGAAACTTCTGACGCGGGCAGGCGGGTGGTATCTATTTTATGGCGAAGAAGCGCGAACGCAAATGCATACCGAAAGAATAAACGCTGAAAAGCTTTCTGCCATTTCCTTTGCCATCGGTGCGAGTTCCGCGCTAGTCGCTGAGCAAACAAACTCACTGAAAATTTCCCTGACGACTTCAATTGATTCTCGGTTGGGAGAGTGTGTATGTGTGTATACGCGCGAGTGAGGAGAAAAATCTTCAAGTTTTTCCCGCACCAATGGTATCCCTTTCGGCATCTAGCGTTTTCTATTTTTCTTATCTTATCGAACACTTTTCCACATATGATTCACCCGGTTGTGTTGTGGCGCTCATTCAGCTCGCTTTCCTCCGCACGACGGGTTTTCTTACTATTGATTTTGAATTTCCATTAAAGGGAAAACGCGCATGCCGCTGGCTCTGCGCTTTCTTCTCATTTGCGAGCCTTACTGTTCCAGTCCATCTGTGGCAGGCAACTTCTTTTGAAAGTGATATCAATTTTGTTCTAAGTTTTCTTTCCACCGTTCGGTTCGACTCATTCGGGGTTCCGCTGTAAAGAAGCCCCCCCCCCTCCCCCAGCACTCAGAAAGGGGGCAAACTGAGAAAGAGATAACAATATGCGGACAAAAAGAACCCACAGGGACAGGGAAACGATGAAGAAGAACGTGTCACTATCAGCCACAGGAGATGAGGTACGGCTGCACACCGTGCACCCACCAGGACGATTCCGGATCGGACTGTGGAACAACGGCGCGCGTGGCAGTAGAGGTATAAATGGTATTTTCAGTGAATAATACCCTCGATCGCAGCATCGTCGGTTCCGTCGCCCCTGGCAACGGGTGAAACGGCTCGCTTAGAGTAGTCCGTTTTCTTTTCTTTCCCATATAGATTTTCCCCGGTTTGACGAATGCTTTTGTGCTTTGGTGCATCGTTTTTTTTGGTTTCTCGTTCTATTTTTCGGGCGGCGATGATAGAAGAAAAACTATTATTTCCGTTCCCGAAGATCGCATGAGGGAAAAGTTTTCCGTTCCGCGTGTCTCGCCGCTTTCCTTTGACGGTCGAAAATTTCTTTGCCGTTCGGCGGCACAATGGTTTCCGCACACAGAACAAAAAAAACAAGAAAGAATGTTCCATAAGTGGAGCATACACTCGTTGTTCGTCTAAGGACTTCTGGTGGTGGTGGTGCTGGTCAGGAGCGTCAATGGGAGTTTCTTCTTTAATTTTATCGTATTGATTTTTATATTTTTTATACGAAACGATTCCACTGCATCGATGTGCTCATTTGTGTATTCTTTCGCCTTCAGAATGCATCGCGTTCGAAAGCGCGAATGATAAGCGCGAGATAATAGAGTTTTTGCTCGATAGCCCGATCTCATCGCATTATCAGCAGACCGGAATTGGAAACCGCGTTAGCGTGATATTTTTTCTCCAAATCATCTCAAACCCCCACCCCGAGCGCTTAACACCGAATGCCATAAGAACGATGCCAATCGATTCGGAAAGACGGCCACAATGGCCCGGACACTCTAAGCACCCAAAGACGGATGGAAACCATTTTGCGACAGACAGAAAATGGAAAGTACACCACGCCACGTTGAAAGCCCGGTGGATGGCTGTACGTACATTTGTACGTCGTACTTTGTGTTGCTGTAGTTGCCAGTTATATTGTTTTGCTTACACTCCTCAACACTTTCTGCTCGATATCCTTTTCTTTAGCACGCCCTTCGGAGCTTCGACTTTCAATACGGATTGGTGCGGTGTCATGGCGCAGGTTCGCAACAACAGGGCACACAACACAATAAAAAAAAACACCGGCTGAAAGTAGAACAATCGGCTGGTATCGTATCCAAGCCGTGCTGCTGCTTCCGAAGAACGCGTTTGGCAGATACTATTGGAACCGGGCAAGATAAATGATGCACCGTTTTGGGGTTTTGATAAATGAGAATTGCTTGTTGGGTGCCATCCTACGTACCACGGTCGCTGTCGTCCGCTTACATCGGGACTCGCTGCTGGGAGCTTTTTGTTCGATGACACTCGATTACATTCCGTTTGTGTTTCGTTCAATTAGCGAGGCTCAAGGAGCGAGTGGAAAATGAATACCGGAGCCACTCGAGCTGAGTGATGAGATTCTTTTTTATCTTTAACAAAAACTAACACCATTTTCAGCGATTGGAACAATGGAAAGGAAAAGAGTATCTTCAGATAAAGAGTAAAGCGCTGCTGACGAGCAACATGATGATAAAGTAATGGATGGGAGACTGACGAGTAAAGCAGGTCGATTGGATGCAGTGCATCATGTCGTTGTGATGCATATGCAATCAGTTCGTTCATCACGAAATGCAAATTTGAGATAAGTTTTGCTGTTTCATTCTGTCTAACTTCTCTTACTGCATGACACCATTTAAGATCGCATGAGGGAAAAGTTTTCCGTTCCGCGTGTCTCGCCGCTTTCCTTTGACGGTCGAAAATTTCTTTGCCGTTCGGCGGCACAATGGTTTCCGCACACAGAACAAAAAAAACAAGAAAGAATGTTCCATAAGTGGAGCATACACTCGTTGTTCGTCTAAGGACTTCTGGTGGTGGTGGTGCTGGTCAGGAGCGTCAATGGGAGTTTCTTCTTTAATTTTATCGTATTGATTTTTATATTTTTTATACGAAACGATTCCACTGCATCGATGTGCTCATTTGTGTATTCTTTCGCCTTCAGAATGCATCGCGTTCGAAAGCGCGAATGATAAGCGCGAGATAATAGAGTTTTTGCTCGATAGCCCGATCTCATCGCATTATCAGCAGACCGGAATTGGAAACCGCGTTAGCGTGATATTTTTTCTCCAAATCATCTCAAACCCCCACCCCGAGCGCTTAACACCGAATGCCATAAGAACGATGCCAATCGATTCGGAAAGACGGCCACAATGGCCCGGACACTCTAAGCACCCAAAGACGGATGGAAACCATTTTGCGACAGACAGAAAATGGAAAGTACACCACGCCACGTAAAATTTCCCTGACGACTTCAATTGATTCTCGGTTGGGAGAGTGTGTATGTGTGTATACGCGCGAGTGAGGAGAAAAATCTACAAGTTTTTCCCGCACCAATGGTATCCCTTTCGGCATCTAGCGTTTTCTATTTTTCTTATCTTATCGAACACTTCTCCACATATGATTCACCCGGTTGTGTTGTGGCGCTCATTCAGCTCGCTTTCCTCCGCTCGACGGGTTTTCTTACTATTGATTTTGATATTCCATTAAAGGGAAAATGCGCATGCCGCTGGCTCTGCGCTTTCTTCTCATTTGCGAGCCTTACTGTTCCACTCCATCTGTGGCAGGCAACTTCTTTTGAAAGTGATATCAATTTTGTTCTAAGTTTTCTTTCCACCGTTCGGTTCGACTCATTCGGGGTTCCGCTGTAAAGAAGCCCCCCCCCCTCCCCCAGCACTCAGAAAGGGGGCAAACTGAGAAAGAGATAACAATATGCGGACAAAAAGAACCCACAGGGACAGGGAAACGATGAAGAAGAACGTGTCACTATCAGCCACAGGAGATGAGGCACGGCTGCACACCGTGCGCCCACGAGGACGATTCCGGATCGGACTGTGGAACAACGGCGCGCGTGGCAGTAGAGGTATAAATGGTATTTTCAGTGAATAATACCCTCGATCGCAGCATCGTCGGTTCCGTCGCCCCTGGCAACGGGTGAAACGGCGCGCTTAGAGTAGTCCGTTTTCTTTTCTTTCCCATATAGATTTTCCCCGGTTTGACGAATGCTTTTGTGCTTTGGTGCAGCATTTCGTGCATCGTTTTTTTTTTTGGTTTCTCGTTCTATTTTTCGGGCGGCGTTGATAGAAGAAAAACTATTATTTCCGTTCCCGAAGATCGCATGAGGGAAAAGTTTTCCGTTCCGCGTGTCTCGCCGCTTTCCTTTGACGGTCGAAAATTTCTTTGCCGTTCGGCGGCACAATGGTTTCCGCACACAGAACAAAAAAAACAAGAAAGAATGTTCCATAAGTGGAGCATACACTCGTTGTTCGTCTAAGGACTTCTGGTGGTGGTGGTGCTGGTCAGGAGCGTCAATGGGAGTTTCTTCTTTAATTTTATCGTATTGATTTTTATATTTTTTATACGAAACGATTCCACTGCATCGATGTGCTCATTTGTGTATTCTTTCGCCTTCAGAATGCATCGCGTTCGAAAGCGCGAATGATAAGCGCGAGATAATAGAGTTTTTGCTCGATAGCCCGATCTCATCGCATTATCAGCAGACCGGAATTGGAAACCGCGTTAGCGTGATATTTTTTCTCCAAATCATCTCAAACCCCCACCCCGAGCGCTTAACACCGAATGCCATAAGAACGATGCCAATCGATTCGGAAAGACGGCCACAATGGCCCGGACACTCTAAGCACCCAAAGACGGATGGAAACCATTTTGCGACAGACAGAAAATGGAAAGTACACCACGCCACGCTGAAAGCCCGGTGGATGGCTGTACGTACATTTGTACGTCGTATTTTGTGTTGCTGTAGTTGCCAGTTATATTGTTTTGCTTACACTCCTCAACACTTTCTGCTCGATATCCTTTTCTTTAGCACGCCCTTCGGAGCTTCGACTTTCAATACGGATTGGTGCGGTGTCATGGCGCAGGTTCGCAACAACAGGGCACACAACACAATAAAAAAAAAACACCGGCTGAAAGTAGAACAATCGGCTGGTATCGTATCCAAGCCGTGCTGCTGCTTCCGAAGAACGCGTTTGGCAGATACTATTGGAACCGGGCAAGATAAATGATGCACCGTTTTGGGGTTTTGATAAATGAGAATTGCTTGTTGGGTGCCATCCTACGTACCACGGTCGCTGTCGTCCGCTTACATCGGGACTCGCTGCTGGGAGCTTTTTGTTCGATGACACTCGATTACATTCCGTTTGTGTTTCGTTCAATTAGCGAGGCTCAAGGAGCGAGTGGAAAATGAATACCGGAGCCACTCGAGCTGAGTGATGAGATTCTTTTTTATCTTTAACAAAAACTAACACCATTTTCAGCGATTGGAACAATGGAAATGAAAAGAGTATCTTCAGATAAAGAGTAAAGCGCTGCTGACGAGCAACATGAAGATAAAGTAATGGATGGGAGACTGACGAGTAAAGCAGGTCGATTGGATGCAGTGCATCATGTCGTTGTGATGCATATGCAATGATAAAGTAATGGATGGGAGACTGACGAGTAAAGCAGGTCGATTGGATGCAGTGCATCATGTCGTTGTGATGCATATGCAATAAGTTCGTTCATCACGAAATGCAAATTTGAGATAAGTTTTGCTGTTTCATTCTGTCTAACTTCTCTTACTGCATGACACCATTTGGGTGAGTTAAGAAATTGTGAATAATGCATCTAATTAGAAATAAATTCATATTTTATTGTATTTAACGATGTTTTTTCACGCTTTCTAAGATATTTTCAAGTATATTGAGAGATTTTTTTATTGGGTTTGAACAAAATTTTGAATTGAATGAATTTTGAAAACAATTTCTTAACACTAACCGCATACAGTATATTGAATACCAACGTGGAAATTTGGTGTCAATTTAAACATAAGATGCTTTTTTCCACATTTGTTGACCGATTGGGCTGATATTTTCCTTATTAATTTTCCACGAATTTTCGACAAATCCAGAAATTGTTTTCTTTTCTACTTTACAACACTTAAGAAAAGCCAAAAATAAATAAAAGAACGGAGCAAACAGTTGCAACTGCTATTGCATTACCAAATTTATTACGTTTTGTTTTTTTTTCATTTACTTTTTTTAACTCTCCCCTGCCCTGTAATTACCACGAGCAATTCGCTTTATGTTGTATAAAATCAAACAACTGTTGAAGAATCATTGATAACATTCAACAATATTTGGGAAACCGTCAATTAACTGTGGGACGAACTTTAAAAGTGTAAAAAACACCGCCAATTCCATTCCATTTTATAGTTTTTTGTAAGTAAGTCTAATGTTAATTTATAAATGACAACACCGTGAAAGTAAGTCTTAAAATTTGTTTGAAATACGAAGCTTTAAAATTAGAAAACGTTCGTCCAAGGCGTGTGACGATGTAGTCTTCCTGTAGGGTTCAAGGAGCGTAACACCGCACGGTGAAGTGTTCCAGTTGCAGCATCTCGCCAGGAAATGGACACTGGTTATGCCAGCCACTTGTTAGCAAATGGTGCTTCATCTTCGTCACTGGCCACTGCTGCTGGTGATGGCCGACATTTCGGTTCGCTCGCAAGTACACGGAGTGGCGCGCCGCCTTTTCAAGCACCTCACATCGACAGTCGCCGGTCGTCTTGGGTGACGAAGCTTCCTTCATCGCTGATTAAGTTCTCAACTTTCTCATTATCATTTGTGCCCCCGGCGAGGACACGGACAATGTGTTGGAATCTGCCTGAATCGTCGGGCTAGCACCGCCGTCTTTCGCCACCGTGATCAACCCGACACAAAAACCCAACCAATGTCGGTTGGTCCTGCGGTCGATAGAGCTATCCGTTTGTTCCGCGCTGGCTGGCAAAGTCGCAAGGATAGAGGTTCGGAAATCAGCCGAACAGAAGAAGCTAAAGGATTGCAGTGCAGACTGCAGAATGAGAGCCCGGCGAACAACAACAAGAAAAAAATGGCCCTCCACGAGAAATAAAACGAATGAGGAACGCTTGATCATCAAATATAGTCCCGTGACGCTGCTAGATTCCTCATGAGATTCTCCACTTGGAGTGGTACCGTGGTGGCGGCGGCAACGCCCGGCGAGCCACCACGGTACCAACGGACGATGGCACTCGACCGCCGCGGGCGTCATGACTTTTTTATTTGCTGGCTCGCCGTGCGAACGCGCCACGCCGGGGCGCCCAGAGTGAAAGGAGTGTCGAAAGCATGACACGTTTCAGTGGTACTTTGCTGCTGCACGGTGTGATTAGTTTTTGCGTAGCCTAGATTGACATTGATTTGTATGATGGTAACGCTGTGCCGGGGCGCTAGGTGAATGTTGATAAGGGCAAACTGTGGTGTCAACGGTATGGCCGGAGGCCATGATGATCTAATATTTTTTAGTTTTCAGTGCAAATTATGCATGAGCCAAGAAATTCTATTGAGGGATTTAATGATGAAAGTCATTAGGCAATGCAAATTTTTAAATGCAATATTGAAAAATAAAACGGTTTCCTTAAAACAAGCGTTTTCACCAAAACCGTCATCGCCATCGTAACAAGAGGGGGCCGAAAATGTTGTAGAATATTACGAAACGATAAGATCATGCGAACATTTTTTGTTATGTTTCATACAATAATATTGCTATTAAGATTTTTAAAATCTACTTGAATTCGGGCGCTCAGAAGGAAGTTCTTTTTTAAACAAACGCGCATGCTTGGACAAGGAAATAAAATCATAACAGCTTGCTTCGAAGCATGCTTTGGCTTGGATTTGTAATGGTGATGGGCTTTAGGCAGGAGCATTCATGAATTTAATGAACATTTTAATTTATATTTGTAGTAAATTTACAGCATTTTTCATACATTTTTTCAAAGTGTTACAAGAATTCGTTTCACCCAGTCTTGAAATCGCTATAACCATTCTTGAGCTGGTTATTATGTGTAGTTGGAATAAGTCGTTGCAATTCCGTCGTTGTAAATATCAAGTGGGAAAGCCGTGCTTGGGAAATGGCATTTAGTGAATGGGTGGAAGGATTTTATGATTGAGTGCAACGAATTCATGCAATGCCATTTCCACATGTATTGCGATTTTCACGTTGCGATTGGCGTTTGCGTTATATGACAGCGGTGACGTCAGCAACTCCAGTCCGATTTCCCGAATAAATCTTGTACATAGTACATTTAGGCAGATTTACAGCTCCAAAATATTACAGTTTTCAAGTGCGATTTGGACATATTCTGCAGAAATTGTGCCACTCTGAACACCAATCGCGCCGCGAAAATCGCGATACGTGTGGAGACGGCTATACTCTGGGAACTGTTAAAAAATAGATGAAAAATGCTGTAAATATTATCTTACGAGAAATATTTCAGAATTTATATTTTTGTTATCGTTGATTACACATTTTCTCATCGATTTAATCGTTTCCTCGGTCTCTCCTTCCAGCGAGATCTTCCAGCGAGACAACTGCTCGAACAAAAAAGAGCTCGAACGGATATTTGGCAAAATTCTAGCGGTTGCTCTGTTGTGCGGGCCCAATTTCCTCTCTCGACACATCTCCTGCTGCATCCCTTTCCCTCAAATGAGTCGTCCTATCCGTCTCTCGCCCTGCGAAGCGCGTTTCATCTCGCTCTTTCGCTTCCACTTGGTCGCTCACACGGGTGACTTGAATGCAGTGGAGGCCGGGTGGGCCGTGTTTGAAACAGTTTGAACGATTTGACAGGGCGATTTGACAGTTTGTTGTTGTTTGTTGTGTGTGTGTGTGTGTGTTTTCGATAAAAAATGGGTATTGTAATTTGCTGCTGCTGGAAATTCCGTAAAAATTGGTGGTTTTAGGTGCTTTCGGTGCGAAAAGCATAGTGAAACGCATAAATTACTACATCGGAAAGTGTTGGCAACCGATTCGTTACCCGAGCACCGCGTGAAACACCCAATATCAGTGACGAAAACATCATGTTGTGGTGAAAAGTGTATTATGTTGTCTAGCCGTCATCCGCGGCTCTGAGGAAAAGTGTACACAAAATCGTATACGGAGTAAAAGTATTGATTTTTCTCATCCTCCCATGCGACTCGAAGGCTATGCGATGCCGGATGGTGCCGTTCAGTGAATCCGGTTTTCGGGTGGCAGGAAAATCGTCATTTATGCTCTCCGGGGCATAGCGCATAACAACCCCTCCCATCCCCGCCAATCGGTTGAGTCGATTGTGAATGCTAATAATTGTGCGTGGGCGAAAGTGTAAAGGCGTGTGTGAGGGATGTGTTCCACGGTGAATGTGTAGTGGTATGCTGTTTATGCACAAATTTCCTTTATATCTGGCACAGTCGTGGCGGTTCTATTGGTCTCGTGCAACATAAGCATACATGCATGCGAATTGCGATACTGAACCTCTTGCTGGCAGTACGGAACGAGACGCTGGAATTGCTCCATAGTGTCGTTTGCACCTTTCGCTGATGTATTGATTGCCGAGGAAGGAGTTTCGCACAAACGGTAAGCTACAATCAAAAGTCAGCTTATGTTGAAGTGTGCCGGCTTTGCAAAGCGCGTACGGTGCAAGCAGGAAGTCTTGCACACTGCTGGATGTTAACCAAAACAAAATGAAAAAATTTTGCTTAAGACTGCGTTCAATGAACGGCCTTGGGACAGGGATTGTTTATGATCAATTGACGTGCAGCGAACTGTGTATGATTTTCAAGACACATATTGACCACTTTTATGTTATATGTACTATTCATGTAATGTTGATATGAACTCAAAGCAATGAATGTGAAATATATTGTATAGTTTAAAAAATTAGTATGGGGAAATAAAATAAATACTAATCGTAATGTCTCATTTTCTGCGGTGGATACGATCCATGTGAGAGTGTGGCAAAGGAATTTCTAAGATTATCGGGAACCACATATGTTTCACATATTGCATAGATTTTAATGTATTTTATTGCAACACTGACGATTGTATACATTTCCAATACGTTGAACTATTCTTCCTATTTTATATATTGTTCATTATTGTTTATTTTGATTTTTGTAAATAATTTTGATTTTGTTTAATTTGATTTAGAAATATTTAGATTTTCTTTATTTGAAATTTTTAAATCTTTTGAAAACAAAGGGATTGGCATTCATTCATTCTTTTTGTATATTTTATGACAATTTATAATAATGCTGCAAATTTTTATTAATAGTTTTAAGCATGAAGTAAGTTTGTGCATTTTAATAATTTGACATTGCGTAGAGTTATTTGATCATCAATCAAGTATTGCTTCGCGGATTTTTTTTATCATAAATTACTGCAACTTTACAGTTGGAGATAAATGAATATGATTAAAGTCAAATGTAGTTTACTACATAATAATACAAACACAGGCAGTATCCGTTATCCTGTTTCTTTTTTTTCAATTAATTAGTCACATTAATTTCCTACTTCGATTGAGAGATGTCATCTTATTTTGATCCAGCACATAACACAATCACAATCGGTACGAAAACTAAACGTTCTCCTCGCAAAGCCGATCGCTGTGCTTCTTAAATTATTAGTACAGCTTAGGCACGCTTTTCCCATACATCCCTGACAGCTTCACAGCCGATGTTGCATTCTTCGCGCATCGGAATGGATCAAACGTCAGAAGGAAAGGCGCCGTTGCGCCGAAGTGGGCGGATGTGGAAAGCGAATCCAATATCCCACATCAAACCCAATATCGGTGTGTACCGGCGCAGCGCCAACCCACGTCGTGTTGGCACTTTTTCGGCTGTAAAGCGCTGACTTTACGTTTATGCAAAGCTTTCCCATCCGGGCCATCGTCGTCCCGCAAAACATGTTGTCCTGGGTGGGGGCAGGCGCGGGTGGCAGCATATTTCCTCTCCGGCTCGTTCGTTTGCTCATTATTTTTCCTTCCTTTCGTCTCCGCAAGCGCACCGGGGGCGAGAGAGAGAAAGAGAGAGCGAGAGAGTACATAATTTTCCCATCTTCTTATCCTTTTCGACGTTCTGCCAAGGCTGTGTCTGGGCTAGGAAAGCAGGCGGACTCGGTGAAGCATGGAACGTTTCGTGTGCTCGTTATTACGACAGTCGCTCGGGTGGTATTTTTGGGGGGGAGGGGGGGATCTAAGACGATGGGAGGTTGCGTCTGTTGAGCTGCCTGTCGCTGAATGCTGCCTTCTTTTCCCTGTTTTCCGGAGGAAGTGAAAGGGACCGAGAGAGAGAGAGAGAGAGAGAGAGAGATCCCCCCCCGAGAGGAGGGAGTGCGATTGTGCCTGACGCTCTGACCAACGCTCGACTTCGAGAAAGACCGGAACGGTTCCGGAATTGTACCTCGGAGCATTGTGGAATAATCGTACAGTTTTATAACACCGTTGAGCGGAATATACACACAGCGCAACTGAACGCACAAACCCATACCTCCAGATGGTGGCCGGGAAGAAGACGAAACTCACACCACAACCACCCCTGGGTGTGCGGAACATGGGCCGTATATAAAGCAGCACTTTGTTTATGCGTTCGAACATTGGAATGAACTTTGATTACACCGACGAAATGCTCATAGACACGGCCACATGTGTAGAGAACGGGGTAGAAACTATTTTCAAGTAGTTTTTCTCGTATTGTTTTTAAACAATTGGAAGCAGCAATCCTGAAGAAGGCGAAGCGCACGGATGCATGCGGCCTAAACGGTTGTCTTAAATAGTAATGGACCATTTGGAGGGGTGGTTGGCAGGGGCGGCTATATCGGTGGTTCCTGAATATATCTCCCAAGTCGCTCGTAATGCTCGCCGGCATTACGGTAGAATGTATTCAAAGGTTTTATGCATGCTGCAGGAAGAACGACGTTTCGATCCTAGCAGGAAGGATCCGGCTTTGGACCGGAGCACATTTTTGGATTGAATAAACAATCCCACAATCCTTTCTGGGTAGATTTTATACTAATCGTACCTTCCCGGAATGAAGGTTCACCTTTGGTGGAAGCGTGAATGAAGGATTGTGTGTGTGTTGGTGGGCAAGAAAACCGTACAATCGCATTCATTGTGGGAAATTCACCACCAGAAGTGGAAGTGGTTGTATGAACTTTGTCACGTGCCTGGGAGTTTGGAGAGCTGTGCTTCGCGACGCTAGAATAGAGACAAGAGACAGCAAATAATGCAAATAAAAAAAAGCCAAAACCGCGTCATGTCGCTTCTCCGCGGTTATGGGCTTACTTCTCGTTCCGATTGAATCTATTTCGCTCTTCTGGTGGCTTTTTTATGTGCTTGCTTGCTTCCCGGTGAAATCTTCCCATCGCGCGCGAAGGGCTTTTCTCGTGTACCGTGAGAATGTCCGACATGATTACTAGCGGTGCCAACAGCGGTAAGACCGGCCAGGACACGGAATGGTCGGTTTACCGGTGCAATACTAATTTTATTTAATAATGTTTGCACCATGACAACGACGCTCGAGCACCAGAAGCGACGACGAGTGCAAGGAATGAAAATTTCAATTAAATGGATGTGAATTCTAATTCAACAAATTAGTACTTACAATTCGATCACCGTGCCTGTCCCCGCGCTCGACTCGCTCTTTTTGGTGGAAAGTGCGCGTGGACGGAATTTTGAATTACGTACTTCTGGTCCGTGGTTGGTTCCCGCTCGAACGAGCTGGCGGGCGCGTCGCGGAAAGCGTACGTTTCGAGTGAGCTGTTCATTTTCCGTGCATATTTTCACGCAACTTCACGATTTTGTGGAAAACCTGCGAGAAGCGAGAAGATTAAATTCGAAATTTGTA
>KZ068479.1:24714-59765 GCA_002091845.1 Anopheles cracens | reverse complement strand
CGAGAGTAACGCGCGTCAAAATAACGCGCGTCGGAGCTGTGCCACTAGCCTAAACGGACATGTAAAGCCCGCTTTACTTTCAGCGTTGTGTCAACCGAAATGAGCCAACCCGTAGCCGTCGATCCACCTTGCGCTACAACAATCGATTCAAAGGCGGGGAAAAACGAAGTGCTTTTTAACGGAATCGGACGCGTTTTCGCGACGCGGGGCAGGTTTTTTTAGTTTGCCGCAACTGGCCGATTCTCGGTACAAATAGGTAGGCCGCTGGGCCAGGGGGAGGGAGACTGGGTGGGAGGAAGTGCATCGTTGCGCGTGTTGTTGTTGTTGTTGTGTTTATCGCTCCCGGCACAAAGATCTCGGCAAAGAAAGGCAGCTCGCCGGCATATAAGGAAGCATAACACCCACCATTCTAGTTCTAAGTGAGCGTAAACCGTAGTTCGTTCTCGTCGTCTCAAGTGTTGGTGATTACGTTTGGTTGATTAAAAACCGCAAATCTACGGAGTCGCTGCGTATTGGCGATGCGTGTGTTTGTGCGCGTTTCGCTGGAAGATTTATCTGCCCCATACCTGGGGTTGAGGACTGCCGTGAAGTGTGTTTTTATAGCATCACGAGAATCGCAGGCGTGCAGTGTTTGCTTGTGCAAATAACAAAACAAAAACAGTGATTGGAGATAAACCTCGCAGTGATAAAATTCGCACGTGATCTAACCTCGGTGAAAAGTGACCGTTTGTGCACTGAAGAAACAAAAAAACAGTGATGAACGAATCTGTGCCTCCCATCAGCAATGACATCAGCAGCCCGCCGGTTCCAATAGGAGCAATTTTGACGCATTAAAAAAAAATCAAACCGGTATTCGCGAATTCTGCGCGGTGAAGGGTGATTGAGAATTCAGGATCAACGGACGTAGATAATCTTAATCTACAGTAGAAGTCTAACAGACAAACCGGATTTTGAAGCAGAAACTAGATTTTTTTATAAAAGTGTTTTGATTTTTCAATGCCCTGATACTACCCTGTGGAATATTTAAATTGTAATACATTTCTGTTTCTTTTGGAAGGCACTTCGCATTCTTTTCCCCTGACTTCCTACGCCTCGTTTATTTCACACAACACATCACTTCTTGCCTGCGGTGGCAATTAAATGTGCTCTCTACCATCTAGTTGTCACGGATCGCTTAGTTTTCGCTGAATAATGCCGTAAAGAAGAAAAAAAACCTCCCCACAAAGGAAACCCCTCCCGTTTCTTTAGGCGAAAATATATGAGAGCATCGTCATAAAGAGACGCGCAGCACAGCATGCTTTGGTTTTTATTGCAGTAACCTTTTTTTCTGTTTTGGTGAAAACGTACACGGCACACGAAGATGATGAGGAAATGAATGCCCCCGGTCTTTGAAACGACCCGATGTCTCAGGATCGTCTCCGGGTCGTCCAGCTCTGTCGTCCCTCGCGACATCGAGACTAACACCGGCAACATGATGATTCTTCTTTTTATAAATAACCCCAACACCATCGTGCCACCCCTAAAGTTAGCATAAAGTTTCGCCTGCTTAATATTTGCAGACATTAGCAAACTATCGATGCGAATCCGCGAGCTTGGATGAAATCTTAAATATAGAAAGTCTCACTGGGCGGGGGTTGAACGTGAAGTCGATGGCGACAGCAGTGTTGAAGTAGTGCAATAAGTGCACGGAAGTGTTAGGGCACGCAATGCGCCAGCGTGTGGCAGAGAAGCGCGAAAAGGAAACGAGAGAAACTGTGTAAATGGTGCATACGAAGTGCGCGCGACATTAAAACACTACCGCGGGCTTTATGGTCGATTTGATAATTGCATCGTTTGCGGTTGGAGTGGAATGTTTAATTAATACAATAGCCATCGTTTAGGATCGTTTACAGTGACGGACACCACTGTACGAGCAGGTCAAGATCTGAGCGAAGGAAAGTGGTGACTTTTGAGGCACTTTGGAAACAATGTTGAAACAGCCGATATTTCGTTTTAAACACATTAGGATGAGGAGTTCTTGTCATACCAATTGTTTTGACTTTCCAAACATTGGTAGACTTGCAGCTCAATTTCGTTTAACTTGACTGAACACGTGCGATAAAGTTTGTCCGCCGCTGTAGGTCAGGGGTCGGCAACACTACCGCGGGCTTTATGGTCGATTTGATAATTGCATCGTTTGCGGTTGGAGTGGAATGTTTAATTAATACAATAGCCATCGTTTAGGATCGTTTACAGTGACGGACACCACTGTACGAGCAGGTCAAGATCTGAGCGAAGGAAAGTGGTGACTTTTGAGGCACTTTGGAAACAATGTTGAAACAGCCGATATTTCGTTTTAAACACATTAGGATGAGGAGTTCTTGTCATACCAATTGTTTTGACTTTCCAAACCTTGCTAGACTTGCAGCTCAATTTCGTTTAACTTGACTGAACACGTGCGATAAAGTTTGTCCGCCGCTGTAGGTCAGGGGTCGGCAAATTTTTTTCTCGATTTAGACTAGGTTACTGGAAATGTTTCTCCGATTCTTTCAATGTAACACTTAGAAGAATGGAAGAGAAAACTAAACATGAATCTAGAATAATGTTTGAGCACTCTAGTCAAGTGTCATTAAAATTTGTTCAAAATTGACGAAAATCTTCTCATTGGGACCCCCGATGAAACATAAAGGAGGCTGGTTTTGGTTTCCTTTCCTGTTCCTTAGCACCAACTCAGCACCAACTCTGAATCTACATCTAAATCTCTTAATTCTTCTCTAAAGCTATTTCTTCATATGATGCTCCTCTTCTGCGGGTATAAAGTGTATCATCAGTAGTACGCAAGGTCCATTTATACTACAGGTCAGTCCGTCCAGAACGATTTGACTGCAAACAACTAAAAGAGGAAGAAGACCACTGCGATCAAAACAAACCGATGTTTTGATCGGAACACACTCGTTTTTATCCATGTTTAATCTAAAGTATATACCTATTTAACAGTTATACATGCAAACCAAAGAAGGATTATTGTGTTGTAATAGTGTTTCGTTCGTCGTTTGTGTTAATAGAGCCAGTAATCAGGAGTGTGAGTTTGTCCTGCAGGACCAGACGATGAGTCAAACTCTTGCTTCACTTGTCACGATCAAACTCTTGCTTCACTTGTAATAACTGGCGTTGATTTAAGTACTGATTGCTCAACAATGATGAGTTTAGTCTCATAGTGTTGAATTATGTAAATAATAGCACTGTTCATGCTTCTAATTCATGTGTTTCGTGTTTTAATCCAGTGGTTTGTTTTGATCCAGGCATGCTCGTAACTGTCAAAACTGCATGTCTATGTATTAGTAAGAAAAAGAGCTACGGACTCATCTGAAGTCTGTCCATCTACCTTGAGTAGTATCAGTAATTGCTTGAATGCTGTCGAAGCTGTTCTTATGTGTTTTTTATGTTTCAAAAGCCTTTGTCGACCCCTGATACTGATCGATCTAGAGCAGGGGCCTGACCGATGATGCGATGTAAAGTATCAGGGGTCGACAAAGGCTTTTGAAACATAAAAAAAACACATAAAAACAGCTTCGACAGCATTCAAGCAATTACTGATACTACTCAAGGTGGATGGACAGACTTCAGGTGAGTCCGTAGCTCTTTTTCTTACTAATACATAGACATGCAGTTTTGACAGTTACGAGCATGCCCGGATCAAAACAAACCACTGGATCAAAACACGAAACACATGAATTAGAAGCATGAATAGTGCTATTATTTACATAATTCAACACTATGAGACTAAACTCATCATTGTTGAGCAATCGGTACTTAAATCAACGCCAGTTATTACAAGTGAAGCAAGAGTTTGATCGTTGATGTTGTCACTCATCGTCTGGTCGTGCGGGACAAACTCACACTCCTGATTACTGGCTCTATTTACACAAACGACGAACGAAACACTATTACAACACAATAATCCTTCTTTGGTTTGCATGTATAACTGTTAAATAGGTATATACTTTATTGACTATACCCTTGGCGAACTGAAACCAAACAGGACGTAGACGTTTCACGATGATCCCAAAAAGGAACTGATGCACTTGCGAGCGCCTGGCGCCTGATTTTGTCTGACCTAAAAGCTGACTGCTTAGAAAAGATGTCACGTATAGGATTTTTATCACAGTATTTTTTTTTTGCTTAACAGCTAGGTGGATGGACAGACTACAGATGAGTTCGTAGCTCTTTTTCTTACTAATACAAAATATACAATAAAGTTTTGACAGTTACGAGCATGCCCGGTTCAAAACAAACCACTGGATTAAAACACGAAACACATGTATTAGAAGCTGCGAACAGTGTTATTAATTACATAATTTAACACTATGAGACTAAATTCATCATTGTTGAGCAATCAGTACTTAAACCAAGTCAAGGCAGTTATTACAAGTGAAGCAAGAGTTTGATCGTTGATGTTGCCACTCATCGTCTGGTCCTGCGGGACAAACTCACACTCCTGATTACTGGCTCTATTTACACAAACGACGAACGAAACACTATTACAACACAATAATCCTTCTTTGGTTTGCATGTATAACTGTTAAATAGGTATATACTTTAAATTAAACCGAGGTTTGCTGGATAAAAACATCGGTTTGTTTTGATCGCAGTGGTCTTCTTCCTCTTTTAGTTTTTTGCAGTCAAATCGTTCTGGACGGACTGACCTGTAGTATAAATCAAGGTTCCTGTAGGGAACAGGTTGTCGCATTGGTGGTTTTCGTTGTTTTTGTAATTTTGACAGTTTGGTCCAAAAGCTGGGCTAGGGGCGGATGTCGGAACCGAAAATAAAGCAAAACTTCCGATAATGTTATTCCGCAGATTAAAATGAAAAAAAAAACAAGTGCATCCACTATAATCGGTACGAATATGTTCACTCCCGTTCCTGGTGGGAATGAGGAACAAATGCTTCCATGTTGAGCAGCAGCACCAGCAGTGGGGGTGATCGGTTGAATTTATTAGAACGTGTAGTGACGTTCCGTTCTGCAACTGCAATTCGCGACGTCTAGAGCTAGCAGCGTGTTTGCCGTGTCACGTTACCCCACCATGGGAATTCCGACTGAACAGTCATGCTGTTTTAATTGTGTGCTGAGGAATGATTGCCCGCCGTTCTCTTCGCGCTACTCCACACCCCAATGTCATGTCCATCATGTTGAAGTGGAGAAATCCTACGGCTGAGCCGTTTTTTCTAAAGGTCTGTTTTACATCGCATCATCGGTCAGGCCCCTGCTCTAGATCGATCAGTATCAGGGGTCGACAAAGGCTTTTGAAACATAAAAAATCCGTCAGGAAAGAGCAATACACGTATGAATACGCCGCTCGATGGTAATGATTATCCAATTTTCCCCCTGCGACATTCGCACCCAAGGGGCCCGGCTGTTCCGCTTCCAACAACGCACGGGCCATACTTGCCGCTACAAAAATTGATCACGTTCCGTTTCATCTCTTCCAAGCCACTTCTAGCGGTCTCGAAACATGCGACTAGTAATAGAGGAAGATGATGATGATGATGACGGCTAACAAATGCGCGCTTGGTGAGCAAATAATATACTCCTCGGTCCACTGTCATCCCGGGCGCGATAGCGTGATTCCATAGGAGAGGACACCAACTAATTCTACGGCCGGGGGTCCATACAGCACATCCGCAAACATCGATTCCGTCACCCCGTCCAAAAAAAAGAGCCAAAAAAAAGGTTCCAGCAAAACGTCAACGATCGCGTTTCCGTGGCCGCGCGACAGAGTTCAAGGTCTTTTGATGTTTTTCAATTTTGATCTCAAATGCGCTTACGATCCCGATTTCAATTTAATTATTATTTCCTATTGAATTCATATTCTGATGATTCCATGTTTTTCCGATTCCAATTCCGATTGTAATCCCGATTCTGATTCCAATTCCAAAACCCAATTAAGACATCGATTCCGATTCAAATTGCGATTCCAACTCTACTTCCGATCTTGATTCACATTCGGATCGTGATTTCGTTTCTGATCGCAAATACAATTCCAATTCCAGTTCCTATTTTAAATTTGATCGAACTCCAATTCCGATTATGATCCCAATGCCGATTACGATCTCGATTACGATTCCAACTTCAACTTCAATTTCGATTTCGATTCCTATAACGATTCTGTTTCTGATTTTAATACCAATTGACATCGGAATCGGACGGTTTGTTTCAGAAATTCCGAGAACGTTAATTTCAATCGATGGTTATAGAATTCACAAGAATGTTAGAAATTATGATCGTTTATATTTTGACAGTATCTGACGGTTGTCCCATGGATATTGAGTTTTTGGTACTTTATCATGTTATTGGACAAGTCAGATCGTCTTATTATTCCGTCCAACACTGTAACGATTACAACTCTTTTAATTATGCTAGTTCCTTAAAGCATCCAGCAACTCCAACCTTGAGCTACTGTCATACTCCAAATTAGTAATTAACTCCATTTATAAGCCACCAATGTTGCTTTTATTTCCCGCCATTCGAGAATCGTCCGTGCCGATGGCCACACCTTGGAATGTATGTCTCACTTGACAGACATTTGGGAGAGTGGGGGGGACATCCCATAGCAGGGAGACAACAGCGCAAGTCTCCCCTGGGGCGACGCGGGAACCCTTTTGCGAATTATTTTGCGGATCGTTTTCTAGCGCAACTGACGGGTTTTGGTGCGCTGTTCGTAGAGTTGATAGTCTTCTAAAGTCGCACGCACGTCTGTCTCCCCATCGTCCCCGAGGCAGTTCGTAAGTCGGTGCAAAGGCGGCAAATGTGATCAGTCGCGCCGTGCGCTGGTGTTGGTGAGGTTAGCGAGCACGTTCAACCGGAAACACGTCGCAGTCGCAGACGGTCGCGTCCAAAAACAGTCCATCCGCCGAACTGTGTCCGTTCACTTGTAGCGTGCGGGTTTCCGCGAGTGAATCAGCAACGGTGACGGTGAAGCGTTTCAGTGCGGAATTGTTGAATAAAGTTGAACACATCTAACACGCTATTTCTATCCAACAGCGCCACTCCAATTCTCCAAGAAATGTATTTAACGTAACTCAGTGTATTGATCTCTCGTCAAAGTGTGTCGCGGTCTTGGAAGAACCGTGTCAATTGTGTCTGTGTGAGTGTATTTTATATTGTGTACAAACGTGTTTTTAGTGTATTTTAGTAGCCTAGCTAAACACCCATCGAAACTGCTTCACCATGACGGTAACTTACACGGCGGAAGTGGCCACCTGCCGCGGATTCGGGTGCTTCCTTAAGCTGCTGGTTAGGTAAGTAGGAGAACCGCGTACGAGAGACTACCTTATCAATGTGTGTTGCGTGTTTATCAAAAAGTCAACATATTGGCTTATGCTCAATCAGTGCTATGGTCGACACAAAGACTTTGGATAGAAAATCAAGCTCCAAGTCCGGTATGGTAATTTCTTGGGAGACGTTCCACATCACAATTGCCACCGGAGTTAGTCACTGCAAGATCGCGCCGTGTGGTGAGGTGTGAAAATTAGTAACATGTCTCGCGACACTATTTCAGTCCGCATAACATCATCTCTCGCATCTCGATGACGCCGTTGGAGTGAAATGCAAATCATAAAATGGCCCATGCTTCACAAGCTTTCATATTGAAGCTTATCAGCATGATGCAGCTGCACGCAGATGCATCTTCCCGTCGTATGTGTGAACGCAAGCGTAAGTAATGGCTCATGACGGGAGGAACTAACTCACTCCTGGAGAGTCACTTCTGTAAGGGGGACGCATGGCGTCCGAACAGTGTCAATTCAATAACCACGCATGGTTTGAGAGGCGATTTGCTTACACAATTAACATATTTTAATTGCTTTCGTCAACACCATCAAAGCGGTGGGACTTGAGCCGTCTTTGTTTCAGTTTTTCAACAGTGTGCTCAATAATATATTTTGCAATAATAGAATCCCTAATTAATGAGCATATAAATTTATCGCCTTCTCGGTGGAGACTCTTATCGGAACTCTAATGTGTGTTGCTAAGAAAGCCGCCAGATACAGAGTTTTGCGATATCAACAGCATTTCTGTTGTCTCGAATCATGTAACTTAACAGTTGGCAACTTTTTCTATTACCCAGTGGAATCGGAATGTTGCTGCTGTCTTTCAAACTTTTGTTTGAATGCTTTTAGCGAGCACGTTCAACCGGAAACACGTCGCAGTCGCAGACGGTCGCGTCCAAAAACAGTCCATCCGCCGAACTGTGTCCGTTCACTTGTAGCGTGCGGGTTTCCGCGAGTGAATCAGCAACGGTGACGGTGAAGCGTTTCAGTGCGGAATTGTTGAATAAAGTTGAACACATCTAACACGCTATTTCTATCCAACAGCGCCACTCCAATTCTCCAAGAAATGTATTTAACGTAACTCAGTGTATTGATCTCTCGTCAAAGTGTGTCGCGGTCTTGGAAGAACCGTGTCAATTGTGTCTGTGTGAGTGTATTTTATATTGTGTACAAACGTGTTTTTAGTGTATTTTAGTAGCCTAGCTAAACACCCATCGAAACTGCTTCACCATGACGGTAACTTACACGGCGGAAGTGGCCACCTGCCGCGGATTCGGGTGCTTCCTTAAGCTGCTGGTTAGGTAAGTAGGAGAACCGCGTACGAGAGACTACCTTATCAATGTGTGTTGCGTGTTTATCAAAAAGTCAACATATTGGCTTATGCTCAATCAGTGCTATGGTCGACACAAAGACTTTGGATAGAAAATCAAGCTCCAAGTCCGGTATGGTAATTTCTTGGGAGACGTTCCACATCACAATTGCCACCGGAGTTAGTCACTGCAAGATCGCGCCGTGTGGTGAGGTGTGAAAATTAGTAACATGTCTCGCGACACTATTTCAGTCCGCATAACATCATCTCTCGCATCTCGATGACGCCGTTGGAGTGAAATGCAAATCATAAAATGGCCCATGCTTCACAAGCTTTCATATTGAAGCTTATCAGCATGATGCAGCTGCACGCAGATGCATCTTCCCGTCGTATGTGTGAACGCTGTTCGTAGAGTTGATAGTCTTCTAAAGTCGCACGCACGTCTGTCTCCCCATCGTCCCCGAGGCAGTTCGTAAGTCGGTGGCAAAGGCGGCAAATGTGATCAGTCGCGCCGGGCGCTGGTGTTGGTGAAGCGAGCACGTTCAACCGGAAACACGTCGCAGTCGCAGACGGTCGCGTCCAAAAACAGTCCATCCGCCGAACTGTGTCCGTTCACTTGTAGCGTGCGGGTTTCCGCGAGTGAATCAGCAACGGTGACGGTGAAGCGTTTCAGTGCGGAATTGTTGAATAAAGTTGAACACATCTAACACGCTATTTCTATCCAACAGCGCCACTCCAATTCTCCAAGAAATGTATTTAACGTAACTCAGTGTATTGATCTCTCGTCAAAGTGTGTCGCGGTCTTGGAAGAACCGTGTCAATTGTGTCTGTGTGAGTGTATTTTATATTGTGTACAAACGTGTTTTTAGTGTATTTTAGTAGCCTAGCTAAACACCCATCGAAACTGCTTCACCATGACGGTAACTTACACGGCGGAAGTGGCCACCTGCCGCGGATTCGGGTGCTTCCTTAAGCTGCTGGTTAGGTAAGTAGGAGAACCGCGTACGAGAGACTACCTTATCAATGTGTGTTGCGTGTTTATCAAAAAGTCAACATATTGGCTTATGCTCAATCAGTGCTATGGTCGACACAAAGACTTTGGATAGAAAATCAAGCTCCAAGTCCGGTATGGTAATTTCTTGGGAGACGTTCCACATCACAATTGCCACCGGAGTTAGTCACTGCAAGATCGCGCCGTGTGGTGAGGTGTGAAAATTAGTAACATGTCTCGCGACACTATTTCAGTCCGCATAACATCATCTCTCGCATCGGGGAAAATTGGATAATCATTACCATCGAGCGGCGTATTCATACGTGTATTGCTCTTTCCTGACGGGACTGGTTTTTGCATACGGAAGCGTGCGGCCCACCTCAAAAGAAAATGAATGTAATCGTCGTCGCGTTTTGTCCGCGTCATAAGGCCCTACCCACCCAATTCGCGACACGTGTAAGCCACGCTGCTGGGGGATTAGATTTCGATCGAAGTTGTCTATTTGTCTGAGTACATTTTGCACCCGTCCTATGAGAAAACCAGTTCCCTAGGCAGTGGGCCACAGAGCACAGGTGGAAAAGTTTTAGGTAATGTTTTTTTTTTCGTTTGGTGACCCTTTGCGTAAGCATTCCAACGATTTACGTGCGGATCGTGCGTTGAATGTGCCTACTCGCGCGAGGACCAACACGTTTGTGAGTCGGTTTCATTCATTAAGCTATTTATGCAAAACGGGGGTGTGAGTGGCGTTCGCCACAATTGGCCCTATTGGCTCCACCATAGGGCCGGTGGAAGCGGCTAGATTGATGTCCATGAAAGGTCTCCAAAAATCCGAATGTCCAAAGGCCATTCGTCACCGCTCGCATGTGATGGGCGTGTAGCTGCTTTGCTTCCGTGGTACTATGTGTGCGATGAAAGATTGTTTTGATAGATGTTTTTCTGATGCCTGAATAGCATAATTTTACAAAATGTTCCTGCCTGTACAGTATTGGATTAAGTTATAAAACTTCCATGTACCGAAGTGTTCAGTAGAGAAATATATATTATGTGAATTGCTTTTAAAGAGTTAGAATTGAAAAGAAGAAACAAAAAACCCCTAACGCAGCAAATTATGTGAATTTTATTCCGTTTCCGATTCCATTTTCGATTCTGACTCAAATTCCTTTTCCGATTCCAGTTCCGATGCTGATTCTGAACCCAGTTCAGATCTCGATTCCTATTTCTATTGCGATTTTTTTCCGATTCCCGATTCTTATTTCGATCGAGAATCCTATTTTGATCTCAAATGCGCTTACGATCCCGATTTCAATTTAATTATTATTTCCTATTGAATTCATATTCTGATGATTCCATGTTTTTCCGATTCCAATTCCGATTGTAATCCCGATTCTGATTCCAATTCCAAAACCCAATTAAGACATCGATTCCGATTCAAATTGCGATTCCAACTCTACTTCCGATCTTGATTCACATTCGGATCGTGATTTCGTTTCTGATCGCAAATACAATTCCAATTCCAGTTCCTATTTTAAATTTGATCGAACTCCAATTCCGATTATGATCCCAATGCCGATTCCAACTTCAACTTCAATTTCGATTTCGATTCCTATAACGATTCTGTTTCTGATTTTAATACCAATTGACATCGGAAGCTGAGTACATTTTGCACCCGTCCTATGAGAAAACCAGTTCCCTAGGCAGTGGGCCACAGAGCACAGGTGGAAAAGTTTTAGGTAATGTTTTTTTTTTCGTTTGGTGACCCTTTGCGTAAGCATTCCAACGATTTACGTGCGGATCGTGCGTTGAATGTGCCTACTCGCGCGAGGACCAACACGTTTGTGAGTCGGTTTCATTCATTAAGCTATTTATGCAAAACGGGGGTGTGAGTGGCGTTCGCCACAATTGGCCCTATTGGCTCCACCATAGGGCCGGTGGAAGCGGCTAGATTGATGTCCATGAAAGGTCTCCAAAAATCCGAATGTCCAAAGGCCATTCGTCACCGCTCGCATGTGATGGGCGTGTAGCTGCTTTGCTTCCGTGGTACTATGTGTGCGATGAAAGATTGTTTTGATAGATGTTTTTCTGATGCCTGAATAGCATAATTTTACAAAATGTTCCTGCCTGTACAGTATTGGATTAAGTTATAAAACTTCCATGTACCGAAGTGTTCAGTAGAGAAATATATATTATGTGAATTGCTTTTAAAGAGTTAGAATTGAAAAGAAGAAACAAAAAACCCCTAACGCAGCAAATTATGTGAATTTTATTCCGTTTCCGATTCCATTTTCGATTCTGACTCAAATTCCTTTTCCGATTCCAGTTCCGATGCTGATTCTGAACCCAGTTCAGATCTCGATTCCTATTTCTATTGCGATTTTATTTCCGATTCCGATTCTTATTTCGATCGAGAATCCTATTTTGATCTCAAATGCGCTTACGATCCCGATTTCAATTTAATTATTATTTCCTATTGAATTCATATTCTGATGATTCCATGTTTTTCCGATTCCAATTCCGATTGTAATCCCGATTCTGATTCCAATTCCAAAACCCAATTAAGACATCGATTCCGATTCAAATTGCGATTCCAACTCTACTTCCGATCTTGATTCACATTCGGATCGTGATTTCGTAGACATTTCGTTTCCTTGAAAATTCACGAGCGTTTAAGGTGTTCGGTATGCCTGGTGGTACTAGGGGTGAATCATTCTGACTTAGATAGATTGCGATTGCAGCGAACATTTGGCAGTGTTATGTAATTCTTCACCCTAGGGGATTTTTATTACAATATTCCGCTGTCCTGATTAATCTCCGGTGCGTTGCTGATAACGTGCGTCAGCTTCTCTATCTGATCACTCACTCAGAAACAAAGCTGCCTCATCCGATTTGTTGGAACCATTATCAAGCCAAGGTTGAGTGGAAACATTAAACATGCTTGCAAGATCAAGCAACGCTGGCCGGCTCTCGGGACGGAAAGTTCACGAGGTTAAGCTCTCGTTTCCTTCTTACCGTTGGGAATTCCGGCCGCCAATTCGTGACAATGCCCGGTGAACTTTATGAGCAATGCTGTACGGGCCGTTTAACATTTGAGTATTTTCTGTTTTGCACTACCAATCGTCCAGAGCGGTGATTATTTTGCAATCTTCTCCGCCACTGAGCAGCGTCCGAATTCGCTTAACAGTTGGCAACTTTTTCTATTACCCAGTGGAATCGGAATGTTGCTGCTGTCTTTCAAACTTTTGTTTGAATGCTTTTCAACACATTTTGTACAACAAAATGATAAAATTTATACCATTCGTTGGATGAATTGTGTCAATCCGGCAGTATAAACACAATCACAACACAGGAGTGGCTGTGTCAAAACAAACCCGAACAAAATGTAAACAAACATGTTAGGATGATGAAGCTTTTTACAGCATTTTCCATCCATTCTTGAAGAGTTCCCAGAGTTACATGAATTCGTTTCATCCAATCTTTAGATCGCTTAATCCATTCTTGAAGTGGTTGAGTGGTTATGTGGTTATTCAAAGGTCGATCTCCAGCAAGTCGATACAATTGTGTCAAGATTGAGTGAAACGAATTCATGAAACTTCTTAGTTTGAGGCAAGACAAATACTGTTTATATCTAATTTTTACTGTACGAAACCCTGCAAACAAACAAAAAAAGGGCATATCTACACTTTGTGATGCTCAGTGTCATTTGATATCTATCTTCGTACGTCTTATCATTAGACATTTCGTTTCCTTGAAAATTCACGAGCGTTTAAGGTGTTCGGTATGCCTGGTGGTACTAGGGGTGAATCATTCTGACTTAGATAGATTGCGATTGCAGCGAACATTTGGCAGTGTTATGTAATTCTTCACCCTAGGGGATTTTTATTACAATATTCCGCTGTCCTGATTAATCTCCGGTGCGTTGCTGATAACGTGCGTCAGCTTCTCTATCTGATCACTCACTCAGAAACAAAGCTGCCTCATCCGATTTGTTGGAACCATTATCAAGCCAAGGTTGAGTGGGGAGACGTTCCACATCACAATTGCCACCGGAGTTAGTCACTGCAAGATCGCGCCGTGTGGTGAGGTGTGAAAATTAGTAACATGTCTCGCGACACTATTTCAGTCCGCATAACATCATCTCTCGCATCTCGATGACGCCGTTGGAGTGAAATGCAAATCATAAAATGGCCCATGCTTCACAAGCTTTCATATTGAAGCTTATCAGCATGATGCAGCTGCACGCAGATGCATCTTCCCGTCGTATGTGTGAACACAAGCGTAAGTAATGGCTCATGACGGGAGGAACTAACTCACTCCTGGAGAGTCACTTCTGTAAGGGGGACGCATGACGTCCGAGCAGTGTCAATTCAATAACCACGCATGGTTTGAGAGGCGATTTGCTTACACAATTAACATATTTTAATTGCTTTCGTCAACACCGTCAAAGCGGTGGGACTTGAGCCGTCTTTGTTTCAGTTTTTCAACAGTGTGCTCAATAATATATTTTGCAATAATAGAATCCGTAATTAATGAGCATATAAATTTATCGCCTTCTCGGTGGAGACTCTTATCGGAGCTCTAATGTGTGTTGCTAAGAAAGCCGCCAGATACAGGGTTTTGCGATATCAACAGCATTTCTGTTGTCTCGAATCATGTAGCTTAACAGTTGGCAACTTTTTCTATTACCCAGTGGAATCGGAATGTTGCTGCTGTCTTTCAAACTTTTGTTTGAATGCTTTTCAACACATTTTGTACAACAAAATGATAAAATTTATACCATTCGTTGGATGAATTGTGTCAATCCGGCAGTATAAACACAATCACAACACAGGAGTGGCTGTGTCAAAACAAACCCGAACAAAATGTAAACAAACATGTTAGGATGATGAAGCTTTTTACAGCATTTTCCATCCATTCTTGAAGAGTTCCCAGAGTTACATGAATTCGTTTCATCCAATCTTTAGATCGCTTAATCCATTCTTGAAGTGGTTGAGTGGTTATGTGGTTATTCAAAGGTCGATCTCCAGCAAGTCGATACAATTGTGTCAAGATTGAGTGAAACGAATTCATGAAACTTCTTAGTTTGAGGCAAGACAAATACTGTTTATATCTAATTTTTACTGTACGAAACCCTGCAAACAAACAAAAAAAGGGCATATCTACACTTTGTGATGCTCAGTGTCATTTGATATCTATCTTCGTACGTCTTATCATTAGACATTTCGTTTCCTTGAAAATTCACGAGCGTTTAAGGTGTTCGGTATGCCTGGTGGTACTAGGGGTGAATCATTCTGACTTAGATAGATTGCGATTGCAGCGAACATTTGGCAGTGTTATGTAATTCTTCACTAATTAATGAGCATATAAATTTATCGCCTTCTCGGTGGAGACTCTTATCGGAGCTCTAATGTGTGTTGCTAAGAAAGCCGCCAGATACAGGGTTTTGCGATATCAACAGCATTTCTGTTGTCTCGAATCATGTAGCTTAACAGTTGGCAACTTTTTCTATTACCCAGTGGAATCGGAATGTTGCTGCTGTCTTTCAAACTTTTGTTTGAATGCTTTTCAACACATTTTGTACAACAAAATGATAAAATTTATACCATTCGTTGGATGAATTGTGTCAATCCGGCAGTATAAACACAATCACAACACAGGAGTGGCTGTGTCAAAACAAACCCGAACAAAATGTAAACAAACATGTTAGGATGATGAAGCTTTTTACAGCATTTTCCATCCATTCTTGAAGAGTTCCCAGAGTTACATGAATTCGTTTCATCCAATCTTTAGATCGCTTAATCCATTCTTGAAGTGGTTGAGTGGTTATGTGGTTATTCAAAGGTCGATCTCCAGCAAGTCGATACAATTGTGTCAAGATTGAGTGAAACGAATTCATGAAACTTCTTAGTTTGAGGCAAGACAAATACTGTTTATATCTAATTTTTACTGTACGAAACCCTGCAAACAAACAAAAAAAGGGCATATCTACACTTTGTGATGCTCAGTGTCATTTGATATCTATCTTCGTACGTCTTATCATTAGACATTTCGTTTCCTTGAAAATTCACGAGCGTTTAAGGTGTTCGGTATGCCTGGTGGTACTAGGGGTGAATCATTCTGACTTAGATAGATTGCGATTGCAGCGAACATTTGGCAGTGTTATGTAATTCTTCACCCTAGGGGATTTTTATTACAATATTCCGCTGTCCTGATTAATCTCCGGTGCGTTGCTGATAACGTGCGTCAGCTTCTCTATCTGATCACTCACTCAGAAACAAAGCTGCCTCATCCGATTTGTTGGAACCATTATCAAGCCAAGGTTGAGTGCAAACATTAAACATGCTTGCAAGATCAAGCAACGCTGGCCGGCTCTCGGGACGCAAAGTTCACGGGGTTAAGCTCTCGTTTCCTTCTTACCGTTGGGAATTCCGGCCGCCAATTCGTGACAATGCCCGGTGAACTTTATGAGCAATGCTGTGCGGGTCGTTTACCATTTGAATATTTTCTGTTTTGCACTACCAATCGTCCAGAGCGGTGATTATTTTGCAATCTTCTCCGCCACTGAGCAGCGTCCGAATTCCGATCGTAAATTTTTGGCCTTTTTTCCCTCTCACCGGACTCTTGCGCGCGCTGCCCTTGGCAACATCTCCCCGAAATGGCCTCGTGAAGGCGTGGGTTTTTTTGTTTGTTGGCAGCAATATAAGCAATATAAAAAAGCGACGGCTTGGATTCATTAGCTGCCTTCCAAAGGTTTACAAACCGGTTTCCTGGCGTGTTCGAGGCCTGCACCAGTAAGCGAAGGCACGGTAATCGCGCTTCTTCGTTTTTGTTCTCTCTTGTGTGCGCTGGCCTTCAAACATGGGAAAATCAACGGGATAAGACCGGAGACCGGCCGGCGTGTGTCCGGCATTCAATTATGTCACACGCAACCGAGGAAGTTGCTCATGTTGCCGTTCACTACCGGCGGGGTTTCGCACGTGACACACAGTTACTCACTGGTCAAACACATGCGGAAGGTGCAATAGACCCATTAGAGCGAGCAGCTGGCTTTAGGCACGATCTCTGCAGTGAGAACACTTCTGCGGTATCGATCGTTGTACGCTAGGCTTGCAACTGTTTTCAAGTTAAGTTCATCCAAACATGGACATGATTTATACTCTAGCTTTAACGCTATGTTTATATCTTTATCTACTAATAGCATTATTATTACAGAACAAACAACTTCCGGCTTAAAAATATTAGATGCCGAGAGTTAGGTGGAAAATACATAATAATACACATTTAATTCCTGTAACTATTGTGACATTAATTTTTCCAAAGAGTTTAGGAATATAATCCTAGTATTTGTGGAGGTTTATATTTCCACGAGAACCTGAAATTGGACATTAGCGAGTGAGATACTCCTTATGTGTCAAGGCCTAGGAGTCTGAAAATATTTTCCGATTAGTGCCCCTGGTCGAACAACATCTCGACTATCAGAAACTAGAAGCACTGTAAAAATGACTGTAAAACTAGTTGACAACCACTGCCTTCCAAAGTGTTCGCAGTATGAATGATATCCAAACGGAACGTTTCTTTTTGTGCACTTAATATGTATGCTATACTTTTACACCAAACTCTATCCTTTTGTACTACGATTTTGGAGATGTAGGTCGTTTCTAATCCTGGCAAAATTGTGATAGTGCTGTTTCTTTCTCGCGTATCTCCAATATCAATACCGGTCGCTATAGTGTTGTACATACTTTTCAAACTTCGACTTCTGTTCTGGTGCGAAAAGGGTTTAAAAATGCTTGTGCTTTTCTGGATAACGATCTTTTTTGCTTTTAAAATGTGATTTTTTGAGCAAAATCAGCAAAACGAAGAAAAAAAGGAACATACGAATCCTAGGTCGTACGAGATTGCTTATTCGGCGGCACACATTGCTTTTTTACCATTACTGTATTATCGATGTTCCTAATACAATATTAAAGATAATTTAGCTAACGATTTCCCATGTCTCCCTCCTCCACTTCCAGATGGCGCGGTAGTATCTACAAACTGGTATGGCTGGACCTAACCTGCTTCCTGCTTCTATACTACGTACTCAACGTTACCTACCGCGTGGGGCTATCCGAGGAGCAAAAACGGTACGGACCAAAGTTGGCCTCCCATCAACGTCATCCTGCTCATATCTGCAAATTCCCGTTTTTAGGATTTTTGAAGAAATCGTCAAGTACTGCGCTACGTACAGCAACCTGATACCGCTGTCGTTCGTGCTCGGCTTCTACGTCACGATTGTGATGACGCGCTGGTGGAACCAGTACACCAGCATACCGTGGCCGGACCCGATTGCCGTCTTCGTCAGTGCCAACATCCACGGTCAGGTAGGTCGCGTCCCACGGTGCACGGTTGGCAGAGGGACGGGAACTTTCCGTAGTCCAGCGGGCGCCACGTTATTATTCTTTCCGTCCCGCTTCAATGGGTGTCAAATCAATAATGCACGTGGAACGGGTTGGACTTGTTTGTTCACTCCGGATTCCGGTTGTTTGTTGCGAACGGGAGACGAAAACGTAGGAAAAAGGACACTGTCGGGATCAGTGTGTAGCGCAGCGACTGGTTCGCATCGTTTAGAAACCGATTAGAGGTTAGTGACGTAGACGTTCCATTGAAATGGATGGACCAGTGCACCAGTGCGTAGAGCGTTGACCTCCGCCCAGCATGGGCGGGCTATCATTTTCGGTATCATTAGCAAAACACGATAGAGAAAAGTATCCGATTACGATTTGATGTTATCGCAGGACATTAACGGCAGGAGGCGGTCAAATATTTAACTATCGTTTAGGGCGGGTCTGGGGATAGTTGGGAATAAGGATAGGCTACCACGACTGAGATTAAGATCAACTTTAAGAACGCGTCTCTTTCCTTCCTGCAGGATGAGCGGGGTCGTGTTATGCGACGCACGATAATGCGCTACGTCTGCCTCTGCCTCACGATGGTGCTGACCAACATTTCGCCGCGCGTGAAGAAACGCTTCCCGACCATCGAGCATCTGGTGGATGCGGGCTTGCTGAACGAGAACGAGCACAACATCATGTCCCATCTGAATCAGAAGTTCCCGCGCCACTCGAAGCACTGGCTGCCGATCGTCTGGGCGGCCAGCATCGTGACGCGCGCCCGCAAGGAGGGCCGCTGCAGGGACGACTTCGCCTCGAAGACGATCATCGACGAGCTGAACAAGTTCCGCGGCCAGTGCGGGCTGCTGATCTCGTACGACACGATCAGCGTCCCGCTCGTGTACACGCAGGTGGTGACGCTGGCCGTGTACAGCTACTTCCTCACCTCGGTCATGGGCCAGCAGTGGGTGGAGGCGAAGGAGATCTCCGACGGCGTGGTGAACAGGATCGACCAGTACTTCCCGATCTTCACCACGCTGCAGTTCTTCTTCTACATGGGCTGGCTGAAGGTGGCGGAGTCGCTGATCAACCCGTTCGGCGAGGACGACGACGACTTCGAGGTGAACTGGATCGTCGACCGGAACCTGCAGGTGTCGTACCTGATCGTGGACGAGATGCACCACGAGCATCCGGAGCTGCTGAAGGACCAGTACTGGGACGAGATCTTCCCGACCGAGCTGCCGCACACGGTCGCGTCGGCCGAGATACGCGAGGAACCGCCGCAACCGTCGACCGCCGACATCGTGGTGAATGACCGAGCTGCCGCACACGGTCGCGTCGGCCGAGATACGCGAGGAACCGCCGCAACCGTCGACCGCCGACATCGTGGTGAAGAAGAAGGAGGCCGAGGTCATCCCGGTGGTGCCGACGGCGGTACGGATCGACGAAATGGTCGGTAAACAGAACCAAGCGGTTGAGTATAACTTCCCCGCGAATCCCAACGACGACGAGGTTAGCAAACGAGTGCGATTGTCGCAATTTTGTACGCCACACACTCTCTCTTTCGCTCGTCACCCGGCGAGTCGGTTAAGTACTTCGTAACTTGGTCGTAACACCAATGCTACTACCCCTACGGTGGGCGAGGTGATGGCACTTTATACCCTTCCACTCACACGTATCGCATTTAGAACGCGGTTGCCGGCTTTCGAAAGCTCTCTTTATCTTTCACACACAGTTCTTCCGCCTGGCGCGCGGTCATCATCATGCCCGCGGGGTATCGGTTAGATGTATTGGCGACGTCTCTAAAGTGTTATGCTCGTAAGAAATTTCCAAGCGAACTTGGCGTTTGCCGAGCTATCGTACGGATGCACCTAATTCGATTACGCACTCGCTTACTAATCTGGAAATGAGTCCTAAATTCCTCCCGTGTCAGCGCAGGTCTCTTATGTCATGTGGTCGAGGAACTGGTGTTCGGGAATAACTTCACTTTGATTGAAATCTTACAGGGTTTGTAAGGATGGTATTAACTGTAATCAAACGAACTAATCATATTAAACTAGAATGATATCACATTCAAATATGTAGTCTGATCGAGAAATAGGGAAGATCCGCAGATTGTGTGCCTAACAGGATGTTCAAACCTGTATTTACAACTCTACAATCCAATAAGTCTGCCTGTTGATTCAAATAATAGCTTCCTTGTTAAATTTGACATACATTTCAAAATAATTAATTGTTTCCAAGTTTGATCCTGATTAACCCTAACCCTACAATGTAACAATTATTTACTAATGGTTTATTTCGTAAATTGAAAGATATTTTGAAATTAACAATAACATCCCGAAAGAGGTTTCTGGAATAGCTACTAAAACAGTGATGGCAATTGACATAAGATTCCTTCTGCTACTATCTCCTATCCTACTCACCCACTACGGAGCTTTACGGCCATCTGTGATCCGGCCGGTCACAGATCGTCAACTAAAGTTCCTTCAGGCGCACCTTTCCCTCGGCACTAAACCCTTCGCCGTTCGCGTGTGCTTTCTGAAATGTTGTCAAGGTGCTTGGTGGTGAAAGCTTGACTTGCTCTGGATCATTGCTAAAATGGGGAGGGGCTGCAAGAGATTTATGTTTCGGATTCTGTTGGAAACCTACTGCTGGCAGTACCTGTACTTCATTTCACAAAGCAACGGGCGTGCGCTTTCTGTCAGTCTGCCACGATGCGATTTGCTATAGCACCGGTAGGTAGCAGATCTAGCATCGGATCGTGCATCTTCCCGTCCGTGGGTGGAACTGGAACTGAGGAAGCGACCGGCTTGACCTGCACAAATTTCGCTTATCGGCATCACTCCCACGGTCTCCCACCACCTGCCCTGCCTGGATCAATCGAATCGCAAAATCTCGTCTACATTCTCTTTGCTCCCATTTCCGTCTCCCCGCGCGGAGGAGTGTCTGTTGGGACTTGCATGAGCAAAAAAAGCCCAATTAAATAATCGTTACGCGTGCGTGCGTCCGCAAATGTGATGAAACGTTTTGTTCCGAACAGTATTCGTTCTTGTTAGTGGCCTGCTGCGTACTGTCGATACAAAAAAAAACAAAGCTGGAGCCATAGGCCGAACGCGAAACAATTGCGCACACAACGTATTTACAACGTTCGCCAGCGCCCGGTGATGCATTTGATGTTATGTTGGATGTTAATGCAAAATTCTCTTACTTTAAGCATGATCAGCAGCAGTGTCTAGTATTCGACGAATATGCACGACAGGCACTCGTGCCACTCGTGCATTATTACACACAAAAACTCTGTGGCCTACGAATAATGATGCGCCTTACGTAAGTTAGCCTTTCGCAGTGTACCGTCCGGATTCACTCTGGATCTGCCGCGTATATTTTTTAACCGATGCTCACGTGTAGAATATTTAGTTGTAAAGTGCGGCTTCTAGTATTGCGTGTACCGGGACAGTAGTGGAGAACCAGCCGCGAAACGGATAAAAGACACAGGAGATTTTAAGAAACAGCTATGTTATTATACTATTACTATACACTGAAAGCGCTATGGAATGTCGAGCATTACATTTTATGAGAATAAAATTCGTCTACTAATAAACTGTTTTATTTTGATTTTTGTTTTGTTTCTTGAATTGCCCACCCAAAATCCATTGAATTTTGCATGAAAATCGACTTAACATGCCCTTTGGAAAAGTTTTCTCATGTTTTTTTTCTTTATAAATACTTTTCTTACATTAATCTAGATTTAACACATTATTCTAAATTTTTAATCGTCGAGATTTTCAATCGTAATTGCAAATTAATTATTCTCTAATTTGACCATTTTCTGGCGGTTGGTCTGTTGTGCGGATGCAAAGGACATTCACGACTTGTTCTCTTTCTGCCACTATGAACATCTTTTTTCTCGCTCTGGTGAACTGTGAAGGCTAGGCGGTCCAAATTCCACAAATCTGGCAATTTTACAGTTGTCATTTTTGCTCTTTTTGCTGCTGTTGGTGTTCGTGTTCACTAAAAGTTCATTCAAACTAAGGGAAAATGAGAAATCGAAAGGTCAAAATTGTCTCATCTCATCCACAGCGAGTAATCGGCTGGCTTTAGATTCTTCACACAGTTTTTGGCATTGCTTCGCTCTCTGAAATATTTTCACTTGATTGTTTGCGCTTAGAATTACCCCATTCGGCACAAATGTTAAAACATGAGTACAATTTTTGAAAATTGGCCCGGTGTGCGTACGCAACGGCCGTTCGCGAGTCTGGGAGCCTCTCTTTCTGCATCTCTTTCTGCCACAGATTCCAACAACAATTTTCCTTGCGTTCGGCGATCGAATGTATGAAGGGTTCATTTCGTGCATCTCGCTCTGGTGCAGCTCTTCGCTCATTTCGCTCGCTCACGCTCTCACAGTGGAGGCCGGAGAATCCGCCTGTCAGATTAGACAGCGAGCGCCGACAGATTTGCTTTTTTGTGTCGCTTTTGTTGTTGTTATTGTTGCTGTTGAGAAGAAGAAAAAGAAGAAGCAGGTCGTGTCCGCGTGTGCTGCTGCTGCCGAGTCCAAGTGCTTTTAAAGCGAAGCAATCGATTTTCCGGATCTGCTCCGATCCAATTTGGTGTGCAACGTGAAGCAAACGTAAGTCCGTCCAGCCCCACCGGGTTACCGAAATGGCGCCACTTTCTCTCACGCGGCCCGTTTTCGCGACCTCCACACACGCGGTTTTTGCCCCGTTTCGGGAACTAACAGTGTGTGTGGTGCCTTTTTTTCCGGCGTGGAAAACTTACCCCGTTCTTTCGCCTACTTTTGCCTGCAGCAACGACTAGCAGCGTCCAGCGATGGCCCTTAGCCGCATCTATACTGCAAAGTTGGCCTGTGCCGCCAATAAGGTGGTGGTCAGTTTGCTCGTATTTCATATTTTGGACTTGCTCTCTACATCGTATCGAGAAAGATAGGAAACTGATGACGTAGAAACGATACAAATTCAATGCCAGAAGAGATAAGAAGTAACCTTGCCCGTTGAGGAAGCCCAGTAGGTGTGATTGCTCCACTGAGTCTGTGAAAAACATCTCATTGGATGTTTGATCAGCTGCGTTAGGCTGCGTTAAAGAGGCTGCGTACTCTTTGCTAATTGAGCTGGATGTCTGGATGCACATTTTTCGCTAAATATCCCTTAGCCCCATGGCGGTTGTGAGTATGGAGGAACCATCCAAGACGCCCGCTTATCATCACACACCACCGTAACGCCTATCTGGACCGGGGGCCCAGCGTGGACTGCCATGTCGCGGATTGATAAGGAATCTCCTATCAACAGGCTCCACCGTATTCGCGGGTCGTGATGGTGCGAGTTGCGTAGCGCAATGCCTGAACCACGACCACACGAAATGATTCCGACTGACGACGCGCACGGATCAGGTGATCCAGCGCAGCGCACGACAGACCTCCGGGGATGGAGAATAGGATGTAGGGTGTTATGACATTCGGGAGGATCGCGAGGACTCACTAAGGACAACCCGCTCGACACGGGGACCTATGCCTACCAGGTCCATTTGTGCCTTCCGCACGATGCAACACTCTGCCAACAAGTCGATCTTCCGGGATCTATAATTAGCACACCTTCGACAGCAAATTGAGCGCGCTAGGGCTCGCCGCGGCAGCGTTGCCTACCATCACGCGATGCCACTATTTTCGTCCTAGAACTAATGCCAAACCTTATCGATCCGCGCAACCGTGTGCATTAGAACGCGTTAGGTAATGGACGGGGAAGACGATCCGCGTTGCATCACACCAATAGCACCTGACCTGAATCCTTCTTCCTGGAGCATTAGCCCTGCTCGAGTTGCTTCTGCCGTAGAGCTTCCTCGTAGAGTAGCGCGTACGAGCCACCGGCGCCGTAACCGGTTTCGGGAAGATTTCTTTGGGCACACCACGTGGCGGCAAACCACTCGAATAAGGCACGGTGAGACGTGGAATGGAATATTGACGTAATCTACAGCTCTTGGGGACGCGTCCGCCCTAGGAGTCGTTAGGCGACGATGAGCGTCGTTAAAGTCTGGTCGGGGAACAGGTTTTTCTTCAGTTCTCCTTTTTTGAGTCGGAGTTCGGGGAAGCGAAGAATGAGTTGGCGTTAACCGAACGCCCGTACCGGACCTTACCAAACCTGTGAAGGCCATCACATGGTTGCTCCGGTAGAGATAGAGCGTCCGTACGTCATCAAAGTTGAGCAAGAACAAGTAATGACCGATGTGCTGTATCAGAGCTTTGTGTTGTAGGGATAATAATGAATGGTTCAGACCTCCACAATTCAGTGGTTTATGGTGTGAAGTTAACACATGTGGTCAGTTTGCTCGTATTTCATATTTTGGACTTGCTCTCTACATCGTATCGAGAAAGATAGGAAACTGATGACGTAGAATCGATACAAATTCAATGCCAGAAGAGATAAGAAGTAACCTTGCCTGTTGAGGAAGCCCGGTAGGTGTGATTGCTCCACTGAGTCTGTGAAAAACATCTCATTGGATGTTTGATCAGCTGCGTTAAGCTGCGTACTCTTTGCTAATTGAGCTGGATGTCTGGATGCACATTTTTCGCTAAATATCCCTTAGCCTCATGGCGGTTGTGAGTATGGAGGAACCATCCAAGACGCCCGCTTATCATCACACACCACCGTAACGCCTATCTGGGCCGGGAGCCCAGCGTGGACTGCCATGTCGCGGGTTGATAAGGAATCTCCTATCAACAGGCTCCACCGTATTCGCGGGTCGTGATGGTGCGAGTTGCGTAGCGCAATGCCTGAACCACGACCACACGAAATGATTCCGACTGACGACGCGCACGGATCAGGTGATCCAGCGCAGCGCCGCTCTCCCACCTCCCCCGAAACGTTTTTCCCACCCACACACCCGGTCAGGGTCGAGAGGGAAAATCTGCGCGTTGGCAGGAAAATGTTAGATAACGCACTGCCCCTCGTTTCGATGTGTACGGCGTGTTTTTACGAGGGAAAATTAATGTTACCGATGTGTGCGTAGGTCTCTATTTAGGCAGATTATCCAACGTCGATTCAAGCGAATGAAAAAAAGGTTTTTATTTGATGCCATCGTCAAATGGTTCAGAGTACATCGACCCGTTCGATAAGAGATTCCGGTTCCAGGGCTGATTTACATTGCAAATGTAAGGCCGAGGTTCTTTGCAATGCGCGGGAAACGTCCCCGGGGCCAGCTCAACGCCTATCGATTTTTGCCTCTATTTGACACGCGAAATCGATATGGGAAAGCAAAATAAGGGACCGCATAGCAGCAAATCGAGCCATGAAGAAGGAGAGCGCGAAAAGAACGCTCCCGGAGGAGTATTACTTTGGTTACGTAATAATATTTTTTGTATCCAAAAGTATGTGTCACATGCATTACGGTGGTCAGTTTGCTCGTATTTCATATTTTGGACTTGCTCTCTACATCGTATCGAGAAAGATAGGAAACTGATGACGTAGAATCGATACAAATTCAATGCCAGAAGAGATAAGAAGTAACCTTGCCCGTTGAGGAAGCCCAGTAGGTGTGATTGCTCCACTGAGTCTGTGAAAAACATCTCATTGGATGTTAGTTGAGCAAGAACAAGTAATGACCGATGTGCTGCATCAGAGCTTTGTGTTGTAGGGATAATAATGAATGGTTCAGACCTCCACAATTCAGTGGTTTATGGTGTGAAGTTAACACACTCTCTAGACACACGCTTTGACTGTCTATAGTCCATGATCTTCTTAAAGAATACTCGTAGCCACAAAGAACAGTCAACATTCTGGAGATTCCAACACGAAGCTGTACCGTCTGCCGCACACACAACCTTTGGGCAACAAGATAAGACGGTTTGGGCGAGAAATTCGCGCAGGTTTACAATAAGATAACAAACAAGCCACAGCGTACGTCAATACCGTATAAAAAATGCAGAAAAGACGCAACATCGGCCAACGTACTCGACTCTACGCCATCAAGTGTTGAAAAGAGGTAAAAAACAAACAGAAAGAACACACATCAAGCGTGTGGATGTTGCGTTTTTTTCCTCGCCATGACGAACGGAGGACATCTAATAATAGCCAATCGTGCGCGAACGTCCTATTCGGCTTTACACACACGGGGCGCGGGTTACGCGTGAAGGAAGATTCCTCTCGGCGTTCGAATCTCTTCGTGCGTCCGTTTTTATCCTTCTCGGCGTATTTTCCTTTCTGCTAGTTTGTTTTGTACATACTTTTGCGCCAAGGGTGGTGCGACAGAAAACCCCCTCAAACGATACTGTGAGGGACACACTAGATGCAATGATGCTATTTACACTACGCCCTTTCTTTTTCTTCTTCTTCGATCGTTTCAGAACGCACTGCCGGCGATCGCCACCTTCGTCCGCAATGCCTCCGACAGCACAGACCTGCGGGCGGTCCTGACGGAAAAGATCCCGAAGGAGCAGGAGCGCATCAAGAACTTCCGCAAGCAGCACGGTGCAACGAAAGTCGGCGAAGTCACCGTCGACATGGTAAGTGTCGTCCTGCCCAAGTGCCGCCACGGCATTTTGGAGGTGGAACTCACGGCAACAGGAGCCGGGCTATTTCGGTCGTCGGAATCGGCTTTAAATTTAGAATGCACTCCACACACCACGTTCGCGCGATGGGATGCCGTAACAACCGAGTACCCTGTAACCGGCTTGATCTGCTTGACCCGGCAAACGGCACGGTCGGAACGGTCGGGTGGGAAGGTCAGACGGGATGATGATCCGGCGGTGGAGAGATGTAATCGTGTACGCGGGCAGCGGGCGCGCGCACCGTCGTCGCCTCTCCTAATTGAGTTAAACGAGCTGCGATCGAATTGCGGTCCCAGACACAATTGCTATGGATGCCCGCCGCCCCGCGTCACACTTTCTCTGCGGGCGGGCCGGACAGACCGGTAACTACTGGAGCGTGTCATCGCCGGACGTGGTTGAGTGATTGGTTTCGCTGGCCACACGCAAAACCACCAGCGCGACAAAGCCGCCTGGGGGAAGAATGATTGAAAAGCATGCCGCGCGTCTGGTGGTTGATGTAATAACGATCGGATCAAAGGGGAAGATCGGTACAACTTTGTTGGCACGGGGGAGGAAAGTGACCTGTTTGAACAATGTATCACATTGGATTGCGAGGGAGACTATTACTTGCTTGCTTTCAGAGCAGCATAGACCAATTTGTGAATGCAAATCCTCGTTATCATCGTTGTTATTTGATGTTTTTTTTTACTTGCTTGCTTTCAGAGCAGCATAGACCAATTTGTGAATGCAAATCCTCGTTATCATCGTTGTTATTTGATGTTTTTTTTGATGTTATTTGAACGCCTTTAATTTGTGTAATACAAGGTGTACGTCCTTGTTAGAGACACGCATGGATAGAATGTTTGCAAGCATAGTTATTTTCTCGTGTTTAGATCCGGATCATACGTTTTACGATCGAAATCTGGCTTAGGTTCGATCAGAATCAGCTCCAATGTTTGTATACGGGTCCAAAAATTAGTTCGAAATAGATCACAAAACTCTTCCAATTCCATTGGGTGAAGAACCGAATAAAAACACAATTTATGTGTTTATTATGAAGTGTTCAAAATCATTCCAATGGAATAGAACATCTTTCAGGCGATACTCAACATGTTCTCGCTTAATGAACTAAATGGTTTGAGGCAAGAAGGATGCTGTTGACATCTAATATTGTGATGCAAAATCTTGTAAAACCTACGAGAAGATCTTTTTTGTCTGAAGAATGTCCGAGAAGGTTAACAACTGTAGGATCTTGCATGCTTCAATATCAAGATCTCTAGCGATCACAATAAGACAGAACAGAAGAACAGTTGTAAAGAATGAACACAAACGACGTTAATGCCCAACGATTTTTCTATGTATTTGGAAGATGAGTTGTTAAGGCTCGTCTTATGATAGTAATAACATTTTTATGGCAGAGGGCCGGCGACTTCGTGTCGCCGATTCGTTTGTTTTTATCCTCCGCTCCGTCGTGAAACGTGCCTAGCGTATTTCCCAGCGAGAACTGTGCATGACGGATTAGCACTAGTGAACTACCCCAACCGCCGGGGCGAGGCTGTAGCGCCACTGCCGCACTCAATGTCATCCGTGTGTCAACCGGAAAGAACCCTTCGTTGTGCGCGGCAAATGTCATTAATGACGGGGTTGAAAACGAGACGCGAAAAAATAGCCTCCGATAGAGAAATCTCTGTGTCACGTGCCCTGATCGCCGCTGGTCGACGCTCGCACACCAAGGCGCGCGCTACCCGTTTTTGCTCGCAATCAAACAACGATCGGTCTGTACTTTGGATTCGCACGGTGATCCACTCCAGGCGGGGCGCGTCGTCGACGTACGGCCATTGGGCGTGCGCTGATAGCGTATTTACCAATAGCTTCCAATGCCCGACCAACAAAACTTCAACGTGGTAGATGCAATATTGCACTTTGTTGTAGCGCCACATACAATAACTGATACAAAATGGGCAGAAATTGGAATAATTACGGCAGGGAATACCGTACGCGTGCACCTATAATTACACCGCAGGGCGATGGGGGACTTTTACCTCTCTCTCTCTCTCTGTTCGGCCTTTTCCGTGCCTCGATTGGGGGTTTACTGGCGGAACGTACTGTTCTAGTCGACGTGCTGTACTGAAGGCTGTTTGTCGAACCTTGAGAAAGGACAAGATAACGACCGATCTTGAACTGGAAGCCGACGGAGGCCAACGATAAAACCTATTCTAGCGCTGGTTTGAGCGACGAATCGTGTCAGAAGCTCCAAGCGCATTAGTTTCTTATCTCATGTACAGGAAACACTTCGGTGACAGGTGACCCAACAGGTAGTACGTGTACGGCTCCAATCACATGATGCGCCACCAGCCTCTCGTAATTTGTTGTTTTCGAGCTAATGAAATGGATGCACCCATTTCGGGTTCGTTTTGTTGTCCCTCGCTCATTAGCGACTGACAGACCTTGGGAGATGCCACACACATCTGCTAATGGCAAAACGTGACTAACGCATTCCGGGGTCGGCGGGATGAGTGTGCCAAATGGGTATGCCAATAAACCAACAATTTTGTACCTCAACACGGCACGCATACACGAATCGTTTATCGCTGTCGCATTATGACATCACAGCTCCCATTCTGCTCCCCTTCGGACGGGCGTGTTTCGGTCAGCTGACTACGCGCACTACAAGTACACCGGCCTGATAGCTGACGACGATCGGTCGGACGACCGCCACTTATCGCTCGCGAGGTGGCTAACGCTCCGGGGCCGGCCTTAATGAAGTCAAGTTCAATAGCGCGCCAAGGCGAGACACTCGGCGCGCTGATGATCCCCGGTCCGGTTCGTGTGTTGCGCCCGGTCTCTCGGTTGTTCCCTTTCGTGCCGCTGCTTCGGCATGGGAATTTTAATGCTCCACGGAGTCCATTGAACGGCATTTCGCTCGGTTAGTGTGTTAATTCTTAATTGACCTTTGCTGTTGCTACTGCCGGCCGTGGAAGAGCAAGAGACATGATGCGTTCTTGGGGGAGCGCTGTGAATGGAGCGACTGCTGGCCGAAATTTAACCACCGCAATCATAGAAGAATATCTTGAAACGCTTGGAAGGCACGGCCTCGACAACAGACGAATGTGTGAGCGCGCCGTCAATCTTGCCTGCGTGTAAGACACGCCAACACCAGCGCACTATGTAAGCCGCGTGTTATCAATCCGCCAGCCGATCTCTCCGCCCCCTTCGAAAACTTGCTTTCCCTTCGGTACGCTCCTTATCGCTCCCGGCGAGCGCGCCTTTTTTTGACAGTTGCTGATTGATGTATTCTTTTTCCTTCCCTGTTCGCTTTGCGGATCATTCCAGATGTATGGCGGTATGCGTGGCATCAAGGGGCTGGTGTGCGAAACGTCCGTGCTCGATGCCGATGAGGGCATCCGCTTCCGCGGACTGTCCATCCCCGAGTGTCAGCAGGTGCTGCCGAAGGCGCCAGGTAAGATATACGCAATGCCGTGGCGGGAGAGTAGATAAACGTTCGGCGTCACGTGCCACGGCGGGGCCGTCTGACTGACTCGTTTGACGAGTGGGTCAGGATTACACCGCCGGTCTCCGCTTTTTTCCTCGCTCCCGGACGAGGTCACGCGAGAGATGCACGACCGCGCTGAATGGATGCCGTTGTGTGCAGTAATGCACGTATCCGCGAAGGACGTATGCAAAATGCACCTTGCCCTGCCTGCCTGTGTGTAACCAGGGGGGGTCCGGTCGTTGCCGGAGCAATCAATTATTTGTAAAAGTCGCTTCTCCGCGACAAGTCATGGTGCAAACGGACGGCAGCGGTTCGCGTTGGAATCAGCTGCATGCACCTTGTTTGCAACCGAGGACGGCTCGCGTGCCTTATTCGGATTTATGTCTATTGATTTCTCATTGAACTGCTGGTAGACGGCGATTAGAAACCGTACGATTGTGACGAAACCATGGAATTGCCCCTCAGAATAATTTATCCTCACATATTGGGTTGTTTAGTGCACGAATTAGTTAGCAAGTGCTAGCCAGACTTAATTACACGCAACCTTGACTGTCTTTCAATCAATTATAATCACAATTCGTTTTATTGGGAACAGATATTCAATTTCAAAAGCAGTAGCTTATATTGCAATAGCTTATATTGGACATCTGTCGGGCACATAGAGAACAGTCCAATAGGACGGTGCGTAAGTGCATAAGCTAATACACCACAGTGGGTGTGTTCAAATCTCGATTAGCCCAAATCTTTTCTTGTGAAGATTCTGCTGTATCTGTGTAACAACGGCTTCCGCCGCGTAAAAGAAGGGTGAAAGAACGATTCTACGGCAAAAGGAACTGTCCGTTGACCTCACAAGCGGAAGGCAGGCGCTGCCCAGCTGTTAGTCAGTTTGTTTGGTGGAAAAATGGCTTTTCAGCTATTACTAAGCGAAACGAGCTATGAGGATTGCATATTTCGAGGCTGATTTGATTATTTGCGTCACAAAGTATGCAATTAGCTCTTTAAAGTAAGCAATTCGCAAGTAACTGACCAGCGGCTGTTCAGGTTGGTTCCGACAGTTTTCTCAACGGGTTACGCAAAAATTGCGTGTGCTGTGCGCGAATGTTGCTGATTTATTTGCTGGTGTCTCGCAGCAGTCACTGGGTGCGAAAGGCGTCGTAGTTACAAAGTCGATTTAATGTTTAAACTAGATGCTAGACCTATCTATTACTAAGCGAAACGAGCTATGAGGATTGCATATTTCGAGGCTGATTTGATTATTTGCGTCACAAAGTATGCAATTAGTAAATAGCTCTTTAATGTAAGCAATTCGCAAGTAACTGACCAGCGGCTGTTCAGGTTGGTTCCGACAGCTTTCTCAACGGGTTACGCAAAAATTGCGTGTGCTGTGCGCGAATGTTGCTGATTAATTTTAGTGTACTGTCTGTTAGTAACACTATTAGTTGAAACAATAATCAGAAGTGCATCGTTTGTGTTTCGCTCATTGAGAGGTGTAGAGTTCGTTTTTATTCCGTTCTGTGCATTACATTGCCCCACATACTCACGCAAGTGGTGCAGACGAACAGTATGCATGCATTGCAGCATATTTGCGAACCCGAACGATTGCGCAGCGTGTCTGTTTTCGCCGGCTGACCAATAATTAATATTTATTGCTTTTCGAGAGCGAACGGTGCGACGCGGTGTGGTTCCGCATGTACTTAAACATGAAATGCCCTTTTGGGTTGCGTATGTAGGCTCCTATTTAATCGTGCGAAGCAACGGGTTTGATTTCCCTTTAATTGTACCTCTTGCAAACGTTTGACTAAATTCTAGTTTTTTTGTTTTGTAGATCTAAATACATTGCCTAGAATAAATGCGAGCGATCCAACAGTCGGTTAATCAAAAATCCCTTTAAAAATATACACCCACACCCTGACAATAAAAGGAAAGCAAGCGATTTCTGTCGAATCAAATCTTCACAAAACACACTGCCAAAAGCGTTGCGAAGCAAGTGCTTGTTCTTGCGCAAAAATTTGCACTCAATAAATAGAATCGGTCGCGGAGAAAAATGTATCTGATAATGCTTTGCTCATTTTCTCTCAATCATTCCTGGTAACATTTGGCGGTATCCTTTTTATTGCAAATATTTGTAATGGAGCGTTATTAGTGTTTTGAAATGAAACGTTGAGAAAGTATCGCTTGAAATTTTTCACATCTTCATGCGCTATCTGGGATGTTGAAATATTTCACGGACTGTGGAAGCCGACGTGTTTTGACGTTTGCTTTTCTTCTTCTTTTTTTAACAAAATTCTTCCGAAGATATTTGTACTATGGGATATGAGAATCGAAATCAGTCAAAATTGGGCTCTTCTATCCAACAGCGAGAAATCGTCTTACTCCAGTTTTCTAGGTATTTCTTGCATTTTTAAAAAGTGTATGAGAAATTTGGAGTGATTCTTCGTAATTATTATCGCTAGAAAATGCCATATAACGATGGGTCTGATTACACGAGAGCTTTTTTTTCGTGAAAATAAATTCTGAGCGAATCCGAGCAAATGCTCAGAAACAACTGTGAAAAATGCGAGAGAACTCTCAAGGATTTTTGTTTAAAAAAACATATTTTTCAAACTCCAATCAATTTTGATCAAATTACAATTCGGTTTGACAGCGTTCTCGCCTCGAGAACTTTGACAGCTGTCCGACCTGGTTCTCTTTGACAGCTGTCCCACCCGCTGGATAGGAAAAGTGGTGTGTGTCGGGAATTTTGCGTGATTTGTTGGATTTTTAGTAGGCTATAATAAATATTCCGAAGTGATTCGGCTGGTAGGGATCAAGTACTAACCGTTTTGCAAGTTCAAGTGCAAGAAAAGTTAGTAAAACTCCGATAAGAATCCAACCGCAAACACCTTCTCGGTAAGAGCAAAACAAAACATTCAGATCCAATCCATCATTCCCGGATCGGAAAAAGGATTAGATCTCCCAGTTTTCGCCACTAGATTTAAATATCGTTCTACACTTTCAGAACATCTTCTCCTGCGGCATTCCATACCAGTCGTACCGGAAACTTGCAGCATCAGATGGCGTCCCACACCGAGAAGGTGTTCCAGTGGATCAACGAGCTGTCGAACCCGGAATCGCGCGAAACGGCCCTGCTGGAGCTGAGCAAGAAGCGTGAGTCGGTGCCGGATCTGGCGCCGATGCTGTGGCACAGCTTCGGCACGACCGCGGCCCTGCTGCAGGAGATCATCCACATCTATCCCTCGATCAATCCGGCCACGCTGACGGCACACCAGTCGAACCGGGTGTGCAATGCGCTCGCCCTGCTGCAGTGCGTCGCCTCCCATCCGGAGACCCGGTCCGCCTTCCTGGCCGCACACATTCCACTCTTCCTGTATCCGTTCCTGCACACGACGTCCAAGACGCGTCCCTTCGAGTACCTGCGGCTGACTTCGCTCGGTGTGATCGGAGCGCTGGTAAAGGTAGGTGTGAAGCTCGACGTGAAAGAGAAGAAGCGACGTGTGTTACAGTATGTGTGCATCGTTTCGCAGACTGACGAGCAGGAAGTGATAACGTTTCTGCTGACGACGGAAATCATCCCGCTGTGCCTGCGCATCATGGAGTCGGGCTCGGAGCTCAGCAAGACGGTTGCCACCTTCATACTGCAGAAGATTCTGCTGGACGACAGTGGCCTGTCGTACATCTGCCACACGTACGATCGCTTCTCGCATGTGGCCATCATCCTGGTGAGTATTCGGAATTGGGAAGGGAAAAGGGGAACACAGTTTCAATAGAGGGTGCGATTTTGATTAATTGCAGGGAAAAATGGTAATTTCGCTGTCCAAAGAACCATCGGCTCGTTTGCTCAAGCATGTAGTGCGCTGCTACCTTCGACTCTCGGACAATCCACGGTAAGTAGTCGGGACATAGGCCTTAAAAGTTGTCGAAAAAGTATGTCCTTCATGGTTGAGTATTGAATAGCTGGGACGAGTTGTTCTTGTAGCCTGGTTAGCTAGTGACTATAAATACAAATTGACCGAGATATATCATATCTAAGTCCTAAGCCTTTATCAAGCAAATGCATAACATCTTTTCTCTCTCTCTCTATCAACCGTATAGTGCCCGCGAGGCGTTGCGCCAGTGCCTGCCGGACCAGCTGCGAGACGGCACGTTCACGGCCTGCCTGCAGGAGGACAAATCGACCAAACACTGGCTGACGATGCTGCTGAAGAATCTTGACACGCCGACGGGCCCCGGCGCCGATCCGCGCCAGGTTGGCATCGCTCCGCTTCCGTCGTAAACGGCAGGACGGATGAACGAAAGGCAGAAAACAAATCACACTTCAAAGGGCTGTAACCGTGCAACCAGTGCCAGAGGGCAGGCGATTTTTTGTTTGTTTGTTGCGATAGTAGAGCCCACAGGTCTGGAGGTGTTAAGAAGCGCGGCTCGAACGCTCGTTAGGTTTAGACATTAACTTATCATTCACATACGCGTGCGTGCACTACGCGTCTCTTCTCACCTTACTTCATACTTATGTCTTATTTTTTACGCGTGAAACAAATATCGACGAACGATTTCCGTTGCGAGTGTGGGGCCTGTGCCTTGCGCCGTCAGAATTAAGTGTCGATGGGAAGCTAGGCGAGCCTACGAGCATAAACCGTTCATTACTCAGCTTTCTTCGAAAGGAGGCATTTGTAAGAGACATTAGAACCGGAGATTTAAGCGAAGCTGTTAGATGTTGAGTAACGAATTAATGGTATGGCATCTCAGAGAGTCTGATTCGGTTTAATAAGGCAAAGCGATACTTGTTTCTTGCTAGCAAAGCGGAAGAAGTAGCGACAGGGATAGAGTAGGTACGGTCACATTGGTGCCGATCATCAACCACGGAGAAAGCACACACACACACATACACTGAACTCTTATACCTGTTAGTATTAAACGAAATGATGCGAATAATGCAGATAGTGTGTGAATGAAAATGACTGAGTTTTGCTGATGACGGTAACAAATAGAAACTAGTTTTAGGTTGTCAGTTGTGCATCATTAACGGTCGAGTTTGTTCCATTTCAGTATT
>KZ068478.1:252235-269894 GCA_002091845.1 Anopheles cracens | reverse complement strand
GGGTTGTGGAGCTGCTGCTACAGGATCCCCTCGAGGGGTCAGGTTTTTGATAATCTAATCGTGCGACGGTCTTGCTGGGTTCCACCACCACCTTCCAACACGGTTGCAGCCGGGCACGCGCATGAATCGTAGCATAAGCGTGCAGCATAAATCGGAGAAGGTGTAAGAGGATCACACACCAATGCTATTCGTGTGAGGATCGCGCGCCTGTGTGTGTGCGCCCAAAATGAGGGTGGCACACATCCACGCCGATTGATGATGACAATAGGTGGTGTACCTGCCTTCTCCCTGGAATGGGTGGCCCGTTTTGAGCCGTCGGCCCTTATGGGGTTGGGGGTCGTTGGTGTCAGCGTTGCTACTAGCGCGGCACGCCGCGAAATTTAGCTTATCGCGTTGGGGTAATATTACACACACGCGATAGTGCTGATGCTCGCGCGCGCGCGCGCACACACATAGCGAACGTTTATAAATCGCCGCGCGTACAGCAAGGCACGCGTGCTATCAGCGAGCAAATCCGCTGGCCACTCGGGCCACTTCTGCGATTCTTAGTAAACCCCGGGTTGCTTACGTCATGTACGCGAAAAAAGATGCACGGCGAAAGGTTCACCAATTTGGTGAAAATGCATGGAGAAGAGATAACCCTTGGAGGGAGGAATCACGGACATTCATCGTATGAGATGAACGACCAGAGAAAGAAACCTAATTGTGCTTGTTAAATGTGTTTAATACGTTAACGTGCAGCTAGTAAATGGTGTCCTGGGCGGTATCAATCATAAATGTGTCCAATTGAAGTTACAACACGATATTTATTCCCTATTTTTCTTGCGTGGCCCAAATCTAAACTAAAAATCTAACTAAAATCGTTGCACAAGATGCTTTCGCATCTGTCACAGCTGTCAAATGTTTTTATCTGTGTCAACAGTGTTAAAACGGTGTAAACGAGAGTATTTGCTCTCACGAATTTGACACAGTTCTGCGATCAAATGTGGCTCTTTATTTGGTTCCAAATGTTATTGTAAGTTCTGGAAGTGAAAGTTGTTAGTAAGCTTAACAAAGCTGCAATATGCAATATCTGTTCGAGAGCGCGACACTGAGCACGATATTACCAAATTGCACAATTTCGATACCAGAATATAAACTCAAAATGTACTGCGAACACCAGGCAGGCAAGGGTTAATGGATCAAGAACCGCCTCTTCTTGCTGATAAACTACAAATCTTTGCCCCGCTTACGGGTGCGCGTATTTGCTATGATTTCTGTCGTATGTATTTCCTTTTTGTTTTCTTCTCACATCACCTCCTGCTGTGAACTCTGCTGATGCCTTTGCGCGGCGCTACAATGGGAGTTCTGAAGGGGCGCACTTTTTGCTGTTGATTACGTTTGCAACAATGTTGCTGCACCACCGTGTGGTTGTTGATGAGGACAGTCGGCCTGTGAAGTGTCTGTGTCTCTGCGTATTTGTAGGCAGTACGTGCGTTTCACGGCGTTTCTTCGCCGTTCATGATGACCATGCTGACGTTTTCGTTATTCGACTGCCTATCTACGAGACCGGAAGCAACCGGACTGTGTGCTCTTACGGGCTCTTCGCTCTACTTGCAATATTCTGCTGCCTTCGTTGATTTTTTTGGTCTCTTTTCCACTTTGCTCTACCGACTGGATTTTCTAGTCACGATAGGCAAAATTTATTGCATGCGTCGTGAAGAAAGCTGATCCGTGGACTACCGATCTCGACACTCATGGCATACTTCATAATATAATAGATATACGCAGTTTATTGCATATCAGTTATACTGAAATAGCCTTAAATATTGTAATTAAAATGTTTTTACATTGTTGCTTTCGTGCTAAACGCAGAACAAGCTATCGGAATCAATTACGTTTCACTCAGGATCAAATGCCATTGTTTCGAAAACGTATACCAAATTCGAGCTTCAACAACCTCATTTTGTCAAACATGTGCACCGTTCCAGCTCTTGTTCTAGTTCTAGAACCTAACTTCGGAACAGATTCCGATTTCGATCCTAGCTCTGGAATCGATTAGGTGGGTTCACACGAGTCGAACTCTGCTCGAATTTTGTACGATCTGCGAACTTTTTTGTCAATGTATTAGTGAGTCGAGCTATGTTCACCGAGTCTGTTTCATAATAAGAACGGCAATTGCCCTTTATGATGCTATTGGCATTGTGAACGATAATTAATTTGTATAAGTAGTGCATATTACAATTTAAGTACCAGTTTAGTACGTTGGTATTCCAGTTTGGCGCATTCGAGAACTTTTATTTAATTTTTGTGACAAAATTAGTATAGTTTTTAGAAGATATTGGCTGACAATAATGCTATAAGTGTCAGATGGTGTCAGCAGCACGGTCAGATCCCACTTCTCATATTCAAAGCATTGATATCTGTCAATAGGTGGGTTCACACGAGTCGAACTCTGCTCGAATTTGTACGATCTGCGAACTTTTTTGTCAATGTATTAGTGAGTCGAGCTATGTTCACCGAGTCTGTTTCAAGCAGAAAAGGTTATCCAGTAATAGTGTGCGTGAAGTTCGTCATCAAAAGTTCTACTCGTGTGAACCCACCTATTCTGAACCTAGTTCCGTTGCCTAGTTCAGTTGCCCGAAATCGATTCCGGACAAATCATAATTTTGCCCATTACTAGTCTTTAGCACGACTGTTTTATATTATTAAATGTATATTAAATTAAAAATTAAACTATTGAAGTTTGAGTGTGACTCTTCTAATCAAGTTCAGCGTATGCGGCGATTTTTATTCATAACTCACTCACGCTCCTCACGCAGATTTATTTTCCAACTTGTTTCCAAACGCTCGATGTGTCCTGTCGGCTCTCAGCTCTTCAAACTCATCTTTTAATCGTTGTATGCCATAGGACGCGCAGTTCTCCTTTGTGGTCCGTGTTGGCAACGGTCTTGTCGCTGCGTCTCGATTCCGTCTTTGTGTCACTATCATGTGTGTCCGCTTCAAAACGCAACTTCGCGGATCGTGCTTCGTTTGACGACGTGACGGAACTATGCTGCCAGTCAGCCAGTCAGTCCTTTTGCCAGCAGAGGGATGTTGAGTCGACAATAGAGAGAAGAAAAAAACCCGATCGTCTGCTGTGCCGCTGTAAACCCCGGCAGCGCTCGGAAACATGTGCGTTCGAGGTCTTCAAACCAAGCCAATAAATCTCGTCATGCCCGCTCGCGCACCACCCCACACAGTGTATGTGTGCACTTCATTTTTGTTGTGTGTGCGAGGGGCGAAAGAATACGCAAGAAAGCGAGCAGGACAGGGGACGGGGATGGCGCGGCCGAGGGTTAACCTGATCGTGTTTCGGTCAGGGACAATGTTGTGGCCAGCTGAGAGAGAAAACTGCGGAGGCCAAACCAAATCAATCCCCGCGCACGCCTGTGTGTGTGTGGGCTTGCGCGCGCATATGTTTTTCCATCGATAGGGGGCTGGGCTGGACAAAACCGGTTCGGTCGCGTCGCGGCAAACCACGGCTTTGAAGAGCGCCGGAGGGGGGGTGGTGATGGAAGGTGGGTGGGACCTGTTTATGGAAATGTTTCGATGATCGTGCTGCAACAAGTTCTGTGGCGCAGAAAAAGGGGGATTGTGGGAGGTTTGGGAATGACCAGAGTGGGAAATGTCACACAGGAGGGAAAAGGCGCCTACTTCTAATTAGTACTAATTGAGCATGCCGTCGGGCCGCCCGATCGCAGATAATAGATCATCAAGCCAAACGCACCCTTGTTACGCGGTGGACTTTCATTTGCATTTTGCCATGTTCTCGCGGGTGCTTGTATATCACGCATTGGAATGAGCATTATTGTCGTGCGATGACGGTTTGAAAGGTTTGTGCTTTAAGTAAATTTTATGCTTGACTTCGTTTTGTTGAAGACTAAAGAGACGAATGTTAACTTTTAGTACAATACCTTACACATGTGTACCAAAAACACTTGATAAACCCCTGATAGAACATTTTTAATAATTTAATAAAATGCATATTATTTTTCTAAAAGATTTATTGGTTTTTCATAGTTTTGAAAAGACACTGAATGAAGCTATTTTAATAAGCAATTTTTATAGTAAATCTGCTCTATTCGGCAGGTTTTTAGTACAAAAACTAATGCAAATATTAAAAAAAAATACTTTTCCTTTATCATGTATGACTTTGACACTCCTAAATTGGTTAAACAATGTTGGCACTTGGGTCGTTTTATTAGTATAAGTTTTAGTACAAATCATTCATCTAATTCTCAGTAAATTTATCAGTAAAATGTTACTATCCGGCTTAGGTGATGTAACTAAGTCATAGCTTAGGTTGCTACACTCAAAAAAGGGAAGATGAAGAATAAAAAACAAAAACAAAATATATAACACCCAAATCGGAATGATGATGAAGTTTGAGTTTTTAAATGAAATATTGCTGAATTTGTTGAATTTTCATTTACACATTGCTCAATTTCAATTGAAGGCATTATTTCAAACTCTTCTATCAATAGGCTCTGGCATATATTTCATATATCGATATTTTAAAATGAAAAATTTGTAAAAGTTTTTGATTTTACTCTTTTATCACACACTATCCTTATGCTTTTTGCGATCACGCATATGTTGAAGGTAAGGGTTTGTTATAAGTTGATAAAAAGATCGCAATAAAAGCAGTTATTACACTGTATAATATTGATATACCAATAGAGTTTATAAACAATGGTGTGGTCATATTTTCTCGATGTGAAATGGGTTCAACATTAAGTCGATATGAAAAAATACAAAATATTTTGCATAATTTGTACCACAAATCTGGCTGTAAAGATATGTTTTTTTCACATTGCAAACATAAATAAAGTTGATACACAAAAAAAACAATCAATATGAAAGAGTTAGGCAAATTGCTGTTCGCTTCTTCCGCACTCTGCCCTCGAGAATCGAATTCAACAGTGAAAAAAGAATGACAACCAACCTCGAACCAACCGTGTGTGTGTGTGTGGCGCTCAAGTGCAACATGATCATAAATCAAGTGGCACCCATACACACATACGCAGCTATAGAGACATATACGTGGTTGCGTTCTGTTCGAACATTAGCGATAACTATACACATGGAGCAGGCGGAGAGTTCTCTTTCCGAGGAGATCGCGACTGCACGATGATGACACACTACCGTCGTTCCCGTAAAGCTCTGGGGGTGTCGGTGGTGGGGTGGGAGGGAGTGTGCAAGCATGACGTTTCTTGTAGCACCTTCCGCCTTTTTTTTCCTTGCTGTACTCATTCTCGGCCATTCAAAATTCAAGCACCCTCCGCCAGCACCGTCTGAATATTGCACTCCATAATTCACCTCGTTCTCCCTGATGCAGCAGTAGGCGGCGTGTGTATGTGTCTCGATGTATTTATGTGCTAATCAGTGGCAATTAAGTATGCAAATTATATCTTCACCGTTTGCCCGGTGCTACTGTATTATGCATTATGCATTGGGAAAGGAAAAGAATGGATAAAAATAAAGCGTGGCGGCAGCGACCGGCGGGTGTAAGGCCACCCTCCCTCTCATCCACTTCTCCTTCCACTGCCTTGGTCGAGGCGGTCTAGAACGGGTAAGCGCGGTGACGGTTGCGAATCTAAGCGAGATGCAATTAAAATGTAATGCAGTAGCATGCACTTATGTGGTGCGCTGTGTGCAGCTGTGGAGCTGGGGTTTGCCTACCGGACCGGATTGGGTTGGGTGAGCGATGATACGCGATTATTTTTTCATTATCGTCCATTGCTCGCACTCTGGTGGTGGTCCCGAGGATGATTTGGATCTGGCATTTCCCACTGGCTCGTGCCATCAGCAGTTGCAGCTGTATCATGGGTGTGTGTGTTCGACATTAACATAGCACTCTGCATAGCAACACACAGGGCCCACATCCACACAGAGCATGATGTGCGAATAGAACGCAAATCACCACCTTCCCGGGTGAAAACATTCTGCCACAAAGTTACAATTGCGATCGCGTGTTGCTTATTGGGGCGTGCGGGTGAGGGACACCAGCATAAGAGTATGCTTCCAATCGGTATCTCTTCCCGGCCACACAATTATATTATACAAATTATATTCTACCGGAATTCCTTTAACGCCGCGCGAGGCTGCGGCGTTTACATTTTTACACGTGTTTCCGATTACCACAGAGCTACACAGCTGGAGGGTGGTAATTGGGTGGTTACATTAAGCCGAAGATCGGTCAGACCGTGCATTGAAGGATAAAATGCACAGGCAGAAGTGGAAAACACTCTCCTTATCAATCTCTCTAGAACACCTTCTGCGGAGCACCGAGAAATGATCCAGCAAAGTAAAGACTCGCAACAAAATTACTCGCCATTTTATAACACATTCGTACTTTTTGCTTCTCGCATCCCCCCTCTCATTGCAGACATTACCCACAACATCATCGCCATGGGTTTCCCGGCGGAAAACATGGAGGCCTTCTACCGCAACAAGCGCGAGGACGTGCTCAAATTCCTCAACGAGAAGCACGACAAGAAGTACAAGGTGTACAATCTGTGCGCGGAGCGTTCGTACATCGGTGAAATTTTGTTCCCGGTAAGTGTGCAGCTTTTGTCCCAATGGGTGTTAGTTCTTCTTGTTGGTTTCATTTTTAGTGGCAGGTATTGTTATGATTCATTCTGAGGAATTAAGTTGGTTTTCATGTGATGAAAATATTATAAAGAGTTCCTGATTAATATGATTGTAAATATGAATGTGATTGTTGTTTGTCCTCACGATAGATAGACTGATCCGAAGTGCAGAGGTTTGTTCGTATCTAATGCATCAAAATCCAAGCTTTTGATTGATGCCTTTCTGAAATTGAATCAATACATTTCATTTCATGCTAGTTGGTATTTATGTGCTAATCAGTGGCAATTAAGTATGCAAATTATATCTTCACCGTTTGCCCGGTGCTACTGTATTATGCATTATGCATTGGGAAAGGAAAAGAATGGATAAAAATAAAGCGTGGCGGCAGCGACCGGCGGGTGTAAGGCCACCCTCCCTCTCATCCACTTCTCCTTCCACTGCCTTGGTCGAGGCGGTCTAGAACGGGTAAGCGCGGTGACGGTTGCGAATCTAAGCGAGATGCAATTAAAATGTAATGCAGTAGCATGCACTTATGTGGTGCGCTGTGTGCAGCTGTGGAGCTGGGGTTTGCCTACCGGACCGGATTGGGTTGGGTGAGCGATGATACGCGATTATTTTTTCATTATCGTCCATTGCTCGCACTCTGGTGGTGGTCCCGAGGATGATTTGGATCTGGCATTTCCCACTGGCTCGTGCCATCAGCAGTTGCAGCTGTATCATGGGTGTGTGTGTTCGACATTAACATAGCACTCTGCATAGCAACACACAGGGCCCACATCCACACAGAGCATGATGTGCGAATAGAACGCAAATCACCACCTTCCCGGGTGAAAACATTCTGCCACAAAGTTACAATTGCGATCGCGTGTTGCTTATTGGGGCGTGCGGGTGAGGGACACCAGCATAAGAGCATGCTTTCAATCGGTATCTCTTCCCGGCCACACAATTATATTATACAAATTATATTCTACCGGAATTCCTTTAACGCCGCGCGAGACTGCGGCGTTTACATTTTTACACGTGTTTCCGATTACCACAGAGCTACACAGCTGGAGGGTGGTAATTGGGTGGTTACATTAAGCCGAAGATCGGTCAGACCGTGCATTGAAGGATAAAATGCACAGGCAGAAGTGGAAAACACTCTCCTTATCAATCTCTCTAGAACACCTTCTGCGGAGCACCGAGAAATGATCCAGCAAAGTAAAGACTCGCAACAAAATTACTCGCCATTTTATAACACATTCGTACTTTTTGCTTCTCGCATCCCCCCTCTCATTGCAGACATTACCCACAACATACATTAGCGATAACTATACACATGGAGCAGGCGGAGAGTTCTCTTTCCGAGGAGATCGCGACTGCACGATGATGACACACTACCGTCGGTCCCGTAAAGCTCTGGGGGTGTCGGTGGTGGGGTGGGAGGGAGTGTGCAAGCATGACGTTTCTTGTAGCACCTTCCGCCTTTTTTTTCCTTGCTGTACTCATTCTCGGCCATTCAAAATTCAAGCACCCTCCGCCAGCACCGTCTGAATATTGCACTCCATAATTCACCTCGTTCTCCCTGATGCAGCAGTAGGCGGCGTGTGTATGTGTCTCGATGTATTTATGTGCTAATCAGTGGCAATTAAGTATGCAAATTATATCTTCACCGTTTGCCCGGTGCTACTGTATTATGCATTATGCATTGGGAAAGGAAAAGAATGGATAAAAATAAAGCGTGGCGGCAGCGACCGGCGGGTGTAAGGCCACCCTCCCTCTCATCCACTTCTCCTTCCACTGCCTTGGTCGAGGCGGTCTAGAACGGGTAAGCGCGGTGACGGTTGCGAATCTAAGCGAGATGCAATTAAAATGTAATGCAGTAGCATGCACTTATGTGGTGCGCTGTGTGCAGCTGTGGAGCTGGGGTTTGCCTACCGGACCGGATTGGGTTGGGTGAGCGATGATACGCGATTATTTTTTCATTATCGTCCATTGCTCGCACTCTGGTGGTGGTCCCGAGGATGATTTGGATCTGGCATTTCCCACTGGCTCGTGCCATCAGCAGTTGCAGCTGTATCATGGGTGTGTGTGTTCGACATTAACATAGCACTCTGCATAGCAACACACAGGGCCCACATCCACACAGAGCATGATGTGCGAATAGAACGCATCACCACCTTTTCCCGGGTGAAAACATTCTGCCACAAAGTTACAATTGCGATCGCGTGTTGCTTATTGGGGCGTGCGGGTGAGGGACACCAGCATAAGAGCATGCTTTCAATCGGTATCTCTTCCCGGCCACACAATTATATTATACAAATTATATTCTACCGGAATTCCTTTAACGCCGCGCGAGACTGCGGCGTTTACATTTTTACACGTGTTTCCGATTACCACAGAGCTACACAGCTGGAGGGTGGTAATTGGGTGGTTACATTAAGCCGAAGATCGGTCAGACCGTGCATTGAAGGATAAAATGCACAGGCAGAAGTGGAAAACACTCTCCTTATCAATCTCTCTAGAACACCTTCTGCGGAGCACCGAGAAATGATCCAGCAAAGTAAAGACTCGCAACAAAATTACTCGCCATTTTATAACACATTCGTACTTTTTGCTTCTCGCATCCCCCCTCTCATTGCAGACATTACCCACAACATCATCGCCATGGGTTTCCCGGCGGAAAACATGGAGGCCTTCTACCGCAACAAGCGCGAGGACGTGCTCAAATTCCTCAACGAGAAGCACGACAAGAAGTACAAGGTGTACAATCTGTGCGCGGAGCGTTCGTACATCGGTGAAATTTTGTTCCCGGTAAGTGTGCAGCTTTCGTCCCAATGTGTGTTAGTTCTTCTTGTTGGTTTCATTTTTAGTGGCAGGTATTGTTATGATTCATTCTGAGGAATTAAGTTGGTTTTCATGTGATGAAAATATTATAAAGAGTTCCTGATTAATATGATTGTAAATATGAATGTGATTGTTGTTTGTCCTCACGATAGATAGACTGATCCGAAGTGCAGAGGTTTGTTCGTATCTAATGCATCAAAATCCAAGCTTTTGATTGATGCCTTTCTGAAATTGAATCAATACATTTCATTTCATGCTAGTTGACTTTAAAAACATCACTATAACTATTTAAATGATATGGGATGATTATTAGCATTATTAAGTACGAACAGTTTGGATGATACGAGGATTTATATTTAGCAGAACTAATAGATTTTGTTTCTAAATTGTTAATTTTTCATAGGTTTCAATAGCTTTACAGTTTCAAACCTATGCAACCTCTTTTTTGCAAAACCCTGCCGCTCGGCATCATAAAAAGAATTATTTAAACCAATCCAATAGTTGTACATCTTTAGTGTTACATTTGCAGAAGTTTTTAGATTCTAACGAAGAGATGTTAGCAAATTCGTTTCATTACATCTAATGTAAAATTTCTTCAATTTCCGTATAACATATATATTCCATTCCATTCCATTTATACGTGTATACGTTTCTTTATACGTTTTCTGAATATTTGTTATTACGACCGGGATACAAACACCCGAAATTTGTTTTCGATATGAACTGAAAGTCTTCTGTTTGTCTATTAGTAGACGAAGCGAACAACAAAATTGTAGAACTTGCAATACTCCGTGGTATTCTCCGTATTACGTTAAGAAGTTCATGACCCACGATGGCTGGTCAACTGCAACTGCCATCCTTGGCTGATGGTAACCGATTCAATCAACACATGCTTGTTCATCACCATCATCAACTGTCATAAGCCGATTGTTTGTAGTGATTGTTTATTGGATTCTATCTAATGTCCATACTCACAGCATAGTCCGCATAATAACACATTGCAGGCTTTGGAACACATTGAAACTTTTAATCTCATTTATTACGGTTACATGCTAACTATTCGTTAGTGGAGTGTATAATTAGGTCAAACCAGATAAGCTAAAGTTTTGAATTTTTATAACTTTTTCGACTATACGAGAATTATGAGTCAATTTTTGAATTGATCATTTTTTTATTCATAGATAACCCTTTAGGTAAAGGTAGTGTTCGAGAAGAAACTACCGTTAATGGCATTTATTACAATTTGAAAAGACCGAAGCTACTGCAACAAATATCCATTTGTTTCATAAATGATAAAAAATGTCTGATATTGAATGATATTGATGAATTCAATATTGGTAGCTCCGTGCGGAGCTACTTTATGTGCTCCGCTCTCCTTAGTGAGCGAGAGCCCTTCGCTCCGCTCTTTCAAAAGAGCCACTTGACTCAACACTAGTTGTTGCCGGGTTTTCCGGAAAACCCTATAATGCGAAGGAGGTGGTACGGAGAAAGTATTCCTTTGTAAAATATAGTATTAGTATAGTATAGTAGGACTTGGCGTTGATAATCTAATCTAATGCGTCGATTCTGGACCTAGCTTTTTGCATTTTCAGAGGATACTAGAAGAGGTAGGGTCACAAACTAAGAAGGTTATTAATTTTGAATAGATATAGCGCAACTAGTGGAAATCCTTTTAGGTTCCAATTGGCATTAAAGAAACCAAATATTTTTCGTCACGTCAATACGTTGCGACTCGGAGATATTCTTTCTCTGCTAAAGAAAAATCGTTAAACTTTATCAACACGTTCTATCAATAACGCTATCAAAATTTACTCCATCACTTTCGAATCACAAATTAGATATCTTCTTCTAGCGCTTGCTGTCTGGTAAGCCATTATCACACATGCTTTTGAATTGAAATGGTAATTGTTATCCATCCCAGTGCGGGCTGCTGCAAGTGCTACACGCGGAATAGGTCAAAAACCTCCCACGGTCATACACGCCGCCGGCAAGAGCCGGTCTAGAAACACCTTGACAGTCAACCCGCAGGGGGAGCACGAACCACGAGACAACACGGGGTCTCTTCTATCGAGTTCTTCATTAGTAACGGCAACTGGTGGTGGGGGTGGGGCGCGCTGATTGGTAGTACTATAAATGTGTGAAATGTGTTACCCAGATGCATTTGTGCACCTACCGGAGGGATGCACTTCGTCGCCTCCGCTCATATCCCACCACCAGCTGCTCTGCCTTTAGCTTTCAATCAATTATCGCGATAACGATGATTTTACAATCGAATAATTTGCACATCTCAATGTGGCAGCGGAGCGCGGAGACATGTTGCTGCCGCTGAGCGAGGCGACATCACTTCCAACGCCCGTCGTCACTTGGTGGTGGCCCCCCGTCCGATAACGATCATTATTCTCGACGAGGGCGTCTCTCCCTCCCCCGGCTGGTGATGCTTCTGATGGTGGTGTTGATGGCGATCTTTGCTCCCGGTCTGATTGTTGGTGAGAAGAAGGGTGTTAGCGAGTGTAGCGGCGAGAGAGTGGAGGTAGCAAGTGTGCATTGTACCGTTTGCTGCAGCTTGCACCGTCTGTCCGAGCCCATCATCACAGCTCGTTTTGAATGACTTTCGACGATGATCATCACGATGATGATGATGATAGTATGGTACGCTAAACGCTGCGCTAATCGATGCCACCGTCGCCGCGCGCGGTTGTTCCGCCGACAGCGCTTTGCTGTTGCTATGCTGCTGCTGGTGCAAAACGGGCGAAAATTGTCGTGATTCTGCGAATCCCGCGCTTCATCGTCTACTTTTAATTGAAGGATTGAATGATTTTCCTTATCACGCTTCCCGGAATGGCGCGCTCCGCTCAACGCCAAACGGGGCAGCAGGAGACGTGCGTGTGCGTTCGTGTGTTCGTGTGTCTCGCCTGTACCGCGGCTGTTGCCAGGCCATCATCAAAGTTCCGCCGGTTTTCCTTGAAGTGTGCATACATGACTCTTTTTTGTATCTACAGTGATCGACATAAAATATTCATATGCATTTTTATCTTTTTGTCACTCAGCGATTTTGTTTTCCGTTGCTATAAAGCAATTTAAAAAGGGATTATAGTTAGACGATGGATTTTTTTCTTGCGTACATTGAGGAATGAGAATGAGGAATGAGAGCAAAAACAACTGGACGTTGTAGCTGAACGAATTCAAGCAGTTCTAATGTTAGTTTCGTTAATACGGCTTGACATGGCAAAATAATAACGGAATTGAACATTCTAATTAAAATTCCAAACAGGCTAATACTAAAATAGTTTAAGCTAATCAATATTTTATTTATATTGTTATTTACATCTACGGAGAAATGTATTTCTTTTTGTTTTCCATACAACTTGATGAGAAGTTAAATTCCTCATACTGTAGAACACAATATTTGCCACTGTTCGATTGGTATTTCGAAAAATATTTATGAAGAATACAATTTCCTTTGAAAATGAAGTGAACCATGATCGGTCCATTTAATCATCGAGTTAAAGTGAACATTAAATTTTGGTTCATAATTTATGAATTCTAAAGGAATCTACTAATGAGCGGGGAAGCATGAAAAAGTGTTAAAATGAATTATTAATCACGATCTTGAATGTAAAATTTGGAATATAATGAATTTTGTAATAAAAATAGAAAATCATATTTCGATGGCGGCTATCGTAACAAATCAGTTATTAGTAACATTCCCATTCCCTTTCACTCGATTTCTAAATGGATCGTACGGCACCAATTGCTACTTCGCTTTTAATAAACCGGCTCTTCACAAACAACTGCTGGAGTTTACTATGTATTAATGATTGAAAGTTAATCCTAGCGAAATTCATTTGATTCAAATCACATTGAGACTAATCGGCGAATATTCATTTATGTCTAAAAAAACGTTACAAATGAACTTTTTTGGCGGTCACTGTACGCACTGTCTCATTAGTAACCGCACACAGATTAGACGCTTGGAAGCAGGATGAGCACCTTACCAGATTGTCCTCCCAGCGACGACGCGTAGGTGGTCGCGAATCGCAAGGAGTGTGAGTTGCCTGCTGTCTGTTACTGTGCTTCGGTAGAAAAGGCAGGATAATTGCTTGGCTGCTAGCAATCTCCAAACAACTCCTCCACCACGACACGGTACTCGGTAATTTCCGTAGTCGGCGGGGCCACTAGCCGCCGCCACCGCTGCCGTAGTCGATTCTATCGCTCAGGCAGACGGATACAACACGATGAGCAATTAACCATTTTATTTTAGAATATCGATCGCGGGTTGCGTCGCGCGAACTCGTCGGTCGTCTCGCGTACGGTTTTGCCGGAGAGAACTGCGGAAAGGATGCAGCTACTAACATTATATGACAATTCACCTTCGTGTCGTTTGCTTTGGCATTGAACGCGCCGTTGCGTCGATGCTCTGGGTGGGTTCAACTTTGGAAAACACCAATGGAATTATTTGAAGCATATGCATTGTAATAAACGATTTTTTTACATTTCAAAGAAGCAAAAGTTTTATTTTTGCTGAGTTTTATTCGTGTCTAAGTTTGTATTTGTTTGTGTCTGTACAACTCTAATCGTGCATCCGTCATGTTCTTATCTTTTTTTGCGATCGAATCAATCATGGACAAGTGCTGAGGGTTCGATCCCAAGAGATCAGAGCAGTGGAATACAAAAATACTTACCGAGTCGCGTTTGTTTTCTGATGTTGGGAAGAGAGAGAGGCAACACAAGAAATCAATCAATAGCGGAGGGTATAAAGAAGAGTATTTTTGCTTCCTGGAATAAGGGTAGACAAAACATTGCTTTTCCGATTGGCTTGCTTCCGGCGAATCACGTTAGAGCATGCATCACTTGCGATTCATAGAACGCGCTGGTATGCACACGGTAGGTAGATGTAAACAACACGAGAGTACTGAAACGTTGTTTCGGGATCATTTATAAATTCGTTATTTTATTTCAATTGGTACGGATCTGTTGATTTTCGTTTCATGTTACCGATTAATTTGTTCTTTTCTTCGGGATGTGATTTAATGAAGATGTGTTAATTTGTTATTGTTAAAAAATGTAATAAAATAAAATTAGTGTTTTATTTGTTTATTTTTTGGATAACTGTCCAACAAATTCGACACTTCAGTTTAAACTTTCGAATACTACAGTCTTGAAGTGAAAATATCACTTTCAATGTGTATATTCGTTGGGATTTGTTGTATTTCGAACTGCGTGCTCATACAAAAATTGAGTTCTTTTCGAATGTTTCCAAAACATTACTATTTAATTCTTTTATATTTTTAAGTTGCTTATCTGGTATTTTGTAAACATTTTTATTTACTTCTAGTTCGCCTATCGACGAGGTTTTACTACCTGAAGGCAAATTAATCAGTCTAAAAATGTTAAATTGAAATTATATTATTATGCTTCAAATATATCCTGTCAAATTGGTGAAACCCGGGTAATTCACATATCGCGTATTCTCGAAAACAAACTATGCAGTCAGCAAATCCCTACTGAGATATTCTTCTAGGATTGCTCTCAAAAAAATGTCTGTACAAACAAAAGCGTATGTGTTTAAGTCTGCGAAACGGGTTTGTTTGGCACAGCACCAAATATTGTCTCGCGTGCCGCCGCCATATGGAAAGCGAACAGTCGACCTCTGCTGTTAACGACCTCTGCCGTGGGTTTGGATTGGCATGGAATCAAAAATTGCTCCCGAAGATCGCGATTTCATTTTTTGCTGCGTTTGGTAATAGTAGCCGCATATTAGATCATAATTAGTTAACATGTACTGAATGTCGTAGTATCAGGATAGTGAAATAATAACAGTTGTTGCTATGCATGTAGGATTGTACAACACACTGAACATACATTTAACTATATGAGTTACTTTAACCATGCAAAGGAACATCCCATACCAGATTCAAAACGAGCAACGTGCATCTGTTCGATGCCAACTTCCGTACGTTCCCGAACCTGGCTCTCTTTCACTCTTTCTTTTCCCACGTACCCATGCCAGCGTTCTGACAGGCGCGCGCGAGCGCTTCACTGCATTAAGCTAAGAGTTGGTATTTGATGCGATTATGCAAGCGATCACAATGTGCTCAAACATGCAAATTTGCCCCTCGATCGTGTAGTGCGATTGCAGGTGGTGGATGGAAGCAAGAGAAGCAAAAAAAAACAGCAAAAACCAACACCGCGCAAACGACTGACCGGCCGGCCGGCCGGCCGCGCTCGGTCGGGGTCTGGGCCGTTTATCTTGCCCAATTCAAAGCGTGTGCGCCATCTTCTGACATTGCCAGATTGGCCGTTTCTCCACACTCGCGCCTCTTCCACTCCACGAGCTCAGTCTTTTTAAAACGATCACTTTGTGAGACGGAACATGACGGCGTGTGTTGTGCTGTGCCGGGTCGCCACTACTGCTGCCACTTGCGTCGATGCAATAAAACAACGCGATGCACAATCTGCCTGCCTGCCACCTCTCCCATTTGCATTACGAGTCTCGGACTTTCTACGGGGGAGATGACGTTTAGTTGTGATTGCTCTCAGGCCAGGCTGCTGTTGCTGCCGCGTTCATAAAGTTGATGCGATTATAAGATGGTGCTGTTCCAATCTGTCCTCGTTCGCCCACGTACATGATGTGTGCATGTACGCGGAGGAGTGGAAATAATGTGACTCCCCGGCGTAGCAGCTGATTCTCGGGCAGAGTCGCTGCGCTGCGAAGGGGGTGTGTTTGGTTGAAGGTCAGATTGTTGTACTTCAAGCTGTTCTCGCGACGTTTGCTGTTCAGGAAATGAGCGCGGATGTGCGAGAGTGCTATGTGCAACACAATATGGAAGGTTTTCGACATACTCGGTAATAAAAAAGGCTATTCTAATTTTGCTAAACCTTCTGCGACCGAAAACCCCTTTATTGCTCTTTATCGATCAGCAACTTCGTTATATTCGCCCCACTTCATAAGCTATGATAGATCGCTGTACTTTAACATCGGTAATATTGCTTATCGAATGTATCGACTGATAAACGATGGTTTGTGTGAACATCTGATCCATGCTTAAGCCACACGTAAACTTCTTGCAAATGGTACTATCTTGGTATCAATATGTCGGGTATCATTTCCCGAGACACTCCCAAAATTAAAAATATGTATATCTCTTATCTTCGTAAAAAAAATCAACTACTAATCTGTGTTTATTTCTTTCAACTTTACAGTACTACGATCTGTATCCGTTCAAAGACCACAACCCGCCGGATATAGAGCTCATCAACAAGTTCTGCAAAGATGTACACAATTTCCTAAGTGCCGACAGGTCGCACGTCGTGGCAATCCACTGCAAGGCTGGCAAGGGTCGCACGGGTGAGTTTTCTCCTGCAAAATTTGGCATCATTCTAGACGTACTCACCATCAATAGTTGTCTCACTAACTAACACCACCAAGGGCCCAAGCAATGAAAACCCAAACGTACGTTCCTGATCCATTTGCTGTAGTCGCTCCGTTGAGAAAGTTTGATGTGGGTAAAGGCAATAACACGCAACAATTATATGTGTACCGTTCGTGTACATTCGTGTTCGGTTAATGATTCATAGCAAGAATGCACCCCGTGAGCGGTAACAGATGTAGAAGTTTCCGCAGTTGGGCTAGTAGGCAATCGATAAGAAGGCACTGTTAATGGAGCAGACTGATGTTCCTTCCCTATCGCGGCGTATTATCTTGCATTGTCACGTTTGAAACACACCATTTTAATCGATCACAACGGTCTCTGGTGTTGCTTTTGCGAGACAGTGGGTTGCATGCTCGACTTTTAGCGAAATTGTTTTACATTTCGAGCTGGCAACCGGTGCAGTTGATACAGATTGATACATGCATTCAAATGATGAACGCGCTAAAAAGGGAATATAATTTATGGGCTATTATGAGATGAGGTCAAAATTCGTCCTAGCTACCTTCGAAACGCGCCAATGCCACGATTCAGTTTAGACATCCTCGAGACTTGTTTAATGCGCATGAGGCTCCATACTTCGTCCGTCATTTCTTTTATACTTTTATGTAATGAACTGGAGGTTATGCATACGACCGGCCGAATAGCTTGCTCAACTATATATTAGCTGCCATAACCGAATAGTTCGTTATTTCTGGCTCTAAACATCTATTTGGGATTTACATCAACGTAACTTCGACGTAGGCTAAAAGCACATCTTAGTTGGATCGACACACACCATATAGGAA
>KZ068478.1:193766-206149 GCA_002091845.1 Anopheles cracens | reverse complement strand
CAATAGTGGTGTATGTAATACAACTGTAATGTAGTACTGTAATATAACATTTAATAAATTAATATCTTATATTGTTTATGTATTCAATTCATTGTACTAAAAACAATGTTTAACATTTTAGACGAAAGTATGGAAAAAACGGTAAAATCGTTCAAATACCCCTAACTTGAGCGTTAGTGTGAACAAATTTGAGCCTATAACTCGGTATGACTGTGTTAAACAATTTTTCATACTTCTTTTAGTTACAGATTATATAAAGACTGAAACAATGGCTTCATCCACTTCGTCCGGAGGCCGAATGTCTGCGATGGATCGTGATCTTTGCAGTCTGCTGATAGAGATGCAGTCGGAAAAGATTACGGTGCGCCAGAAGGCATTCAACAAAATGGTGACCATTTTGAACAACCGGCAGGATGACTTCATTGCATACATGGATTCGGACAGCTTCGAAACGGACTGGAGTGCCGTGTTTAATGCGGCGTATCAGGGCATCCAGAAACAGAGCTATTCTAGTGCGGCTCAGGTGAAGAGCAAATGCCAAGACTTAATCCTGGTGATTCATAAATTGGCCGAGCTGGCAATGGAACAGGCGGATACCCCGCTGCTATCATACCGACAGCTTATTGGCTGCATCGTGCACGGAATAACCGATCAGGCAATGCGCGACAGCTTTGGGAACTGCTTTTTGCAGCTTCTAAATAGATCCGTCCTTTGCTCGAAATGGAACCTGACAACTGTAAGCCACGAGCAGTGGAAAGGTAAGCGAACGGAGTTCTAGTAGTGAGCACTAATCAAACGAGTCTTTGACATTGATGCAGACATCTTCGACTGTTGTTTCGTGATGCTGGATTCGAAGGAGGTTCCGAAACAATCGACGGCGAATTATCTTTCGTTGGCTGTTGTGAAGTTTTCGAACAACTGTTCGATGCAAACCCTGCTAACCCAATATCTGACTCGTTTGGTGGACCACATCCGTCAGGCGGTAAACGAAACGAAAAGCAGTGTTCTCTACGACCTGCTGAATGTTGCGTGCAACTGTGTGCAAGCCGTAAGTATTACTAGGGTTTGGTTTCGATTCGATTGATGCAGTGTAATCCATCTTTGGTGTATTATTAGATTGCAGTGGATTGCAAAAATCAGGTCATGCAGTTCTTGGATTCAACTCTTCCGTACGTAGTCAAGATCTGTAAGGAAGGTATCATCCGCAAAGAGCAACGCAGTGTGCTGTTTCAGTTGATGCATCTGTCGCTGATTATGTTTTATCCGGGAGGAAAATCGTTGATCAGTGTTAAAAATCTGTCGAATGGCGTTTCCAATTCATGCGAGGTCGATGAAGAACGTAGAAAATTGTTGCGCGAATATTATTACATGGTAACGAACGAGATTAAAACGCATATGTCCGTGTCAAACAGCGTTGGCGCCAGCAGGGAGGTTCCATTTTGCGATGGCTTTATTGACTTCGCTGCCAGGCTGTGCTATACGGTAAGGGTTTGACATTTGGTTTGTTGTAGTGACATGTTTTATCAATTCGATAACGTTTTCTTCAACTTTTTTAAGATTTTTTGGAACGAAGATAATTGGAAGCATGGCAGCGAGGCTGAATCGTCCACCAAGAGAATCAAACAGTTCAACAAACTGCAAAGCGTGATAGAAATGATCGAAACCGACCCCCCCAACTACAATTGGCGATGGTGCGTTTGATTTGGTATTAGCTTTTGCCCATTGAAATAAACGCTTGTTTCTCCTCGCTTTAGGTTAATCATTTTATCGACCATTATGGACAGCTATGAGGGCGCCGTTTTGCGCGAGAACTATTTACGTTTGCTACAGCTGTTGTGCAACATACAGCCGACGCTACAAACTCCAATGGAGCAGAATGCATTCTACCGGTGCTGCTCCGTACTGCTCAGGTTCGAAAAGAAGCCGGCCTATCGATCGTTAGTTAAGCTGTTGAACAACGACACGGGTAAACTCTGGGGCAAAATCATAACCGGTGCGTTGCGCGGTTGCATCGCTACCGGCAGCAAAGTGAGCGCAGAGTCAAATCTACTCCTACAGCTGTTGATTAGGCATCGCAAGTATCCGGATGTAGCTTTCCTAAACGGGACACTACTGGAGGCTTTCTATACGTACGCCATAGAGAAGACAAACAACAACGTGGGCACACTGGTGACCATTCTGGAAACTTTAGGTAACGTGGCTTGTTTGGGCGATGTTGACGGTGTTCTTGCGAAGCTGTTCGACTACCTATACCCACAGACGCGCGAAACGAAGTCGAAAGCGATACTGCACACAAAGGAACGGTTGAATGCGCACGTGCAGGCGAAAATATCAATCCTTTGTGTGGTAACAAAGCGGCCCGCACCCGAAAACGATAGAAGCGAACAGATGGAGCATACGTTAAGCCGGGAAAATTCGTACCAGGAGCGGGATGATCATATGCGAACCTTGGAACAGAGACTCAGACACCACAGTCTGGACGAACTGCTGCAATTGGAGAAGCTCACTGAAACAACCGGTGTACATCCGCAATCGCCACCGAGGATCTCGTACAACGTCAACGCGTCTCAGTTCGAGCGGCTGTGTGCAGTTCTAAACTTCGACAAACATCAGCTACCGGATGATAACAGCGATCTGGCGAACAAGATAGTGCACATATGTCGAGATCTGGAGCTCTACCTAGAGATGCTGAACCTTTTGCTGTTTTATGAGGCGTACGATTCACTGGACAAGTGTAGCCTCAGCAAGAAGATCAAATTAATGCTGGATCTGCTAAATAGCGCTTGCAAACGGCTTCTGCATAGTTCCGTATCGTTGAGCTTGAACGAAGTGAAGAGTATCGCCGATGGGCTGCTACCAATCGTTCGCGGTCCTTATCATCCGTTGCTGAAGCCTCTGCTTCCGAAGTGCGATCTTACGATGGTTCTGCGATGGGCGATAAATCAGATTGATCTTAAGACGGGTGAAGATTCGATTTGCGTGTCAGTCATCGGCGCGAAGGACTTATCACCGGAACAACAGCTGAAGCGTTGCCTCATGCATATTTCAGTCGAGTACCTACAGTACGTTGGTGGTCCATGCGCAACCGAGGTGCACGATATGTTCGAAAAGCTGGAACTGAACGTGTCTAGTAGTTTAGATTTGTTCTACTTGTTCGATCTGTGCAGCATTCTATTGCGTCAGCCATCGCACGAGCTGGTTGCCGTTTGGGTGTTAAGAAACATTGTGAATGTGTGTAAAACCCATAACACCAGCGCTAGCATTACGGAGATGCTAATGGATTTGTATGCCGGTGAGTGTAGCGGATGACATTTATTTTTCAAGCCTCATTTTCATAGGATGCAATCTTTGCATTACAGATCTCACGACGTTCATGATCCCCTTCGACGACATGGTCCGGAACGTGACGGTCGTGCTGCATTCGTTCATTAAACAGTGCGCCAAGCACATGTACTCCGTGGAACTACAGACGAAGATCTTTGCCCAGGTCAAGTATCTGTTGCGTGCCTACCCGCAACACATTCGCACTCCGATGCACGAAACTATTTACCTCGGACTGGTGCCACTGTTGAGCAGTCGAAGCTACCACGTCAAGTTGGAGGCGGTCAGAAACATGCTACTCTTCGCACAATCCGAATGGGCTCACCGCGACGTAACGACGATTCCGAGCTCGTTCTACGAATTTCAACTGCAGCTTTACGAGGCGGTCGACTTTGATGATTTGATCGCAAATGCCACGGATGAGGACGAGAAAGTTAGCGTTGTCAGTTGCTGTTTGCAGCTGTTGCTTGGCATATTTCGTGTCAGCTTTATGCTACGAAGACGAGCCTTGCGCGATGCGATACTGCTCGTTCAGTATGGAAATGTAAATGGGGGTAAGATTCCCAAATTCCTAAAATAAACGATAAGATTCGTATTAACAAATATTTATCCCAATTCTTTGTTTCAGATAAGCTATCTACGACCATTCGGAATGCGTGTGTTGGCAGTGGTGTTGATTTCAGCAAACAACTGCAAGGGGATTTGGACGGCGTCCTGGAACGATGGCTTACAAAAGGCAACCGACTGATGAGCTTTCCTTACCGTCTGTCAGGGAATGTGACTTCGATCGAAGAGTTTGTGCAGGTGTCGAAGAAAAACATTGCCTTCGTCATACTTTGTATGCAGCCGGAAGGGTTTGAACAGTTTTGCAGATCGATCGGGATGCAACAAACGGAAATGTTGAAGGTACGTACAGTGGTTTTGTACTTTAATACTAACGGGCATACTTGAATGTCGCTTCTAGTTGTTCTTTTACATTGGCTCCAAAAACCTCTAGTAGGTCTGGGTTTATTATACTCCTAGCTGGATGGGCAGTCTTGGGGTCAAAGAGACGATCCAGTCAAGAGTCCAACCCACAGTCAGTGGTGTGCAACATCAAACATATGTCTCAGCCAAATTATATTTATTTGTAAATTGGATTCTCGATATATTCATTTTTCCAATGTACCATGGTTAAGTTGTTTATATTGTACTATTTAAATGGCGTTTAACTAGTTAGTTAGAACATCACCAAGGTAGTTTATTTATATTAATGAAATTTGTTTAACGTTTCGTTTCTATAGAGCATCGTGGCGAAATGTGTAGCTTTCTTGTTACCGAAATATGCAAAGTGCGAAGGAATGTCTACAAAGTACAGCGAGATGGCCAGCCGGATGCATAAGGCACTTGCTCCCTTTCTGAATAAGCTGGATCTGAAAGAACACGTAGCAGAAATTATAAAAAATCTTACCTACCGATTGAACGAAAGCGCTGAGCTGGGAAAACTGATGGAGCAAGATCTTCCCGAGTGTTTTGTCGATGAGCTATCGATTAGCATAGCGATCTACTCAGCGTGTCTTGAACATCTGAAGCAATCGGTTTGGGGTTCGTTGCCCATCAAGCACGCGCTTCTTAGTAATTTGTGTCTAAAAAATTGCTCACCGGTGGAACATACACTAACGGCCGTAAAGGGATGGCTATGGGTCACCGAGGAACCTGAACGGAAGACGTTCCATCTACTGCAGTACACAGTGCTGCTGGATCATTTGAGAGAGTACATTGGCCAACAGAAGGAAGCATCGTTCAAGCCGTATCTCGTGCGAGATGTTGTTTATTTCTTTTGCAACACTATGGCTTCCTTCACCGTGCTGCATTTGGCGACACTAAATAGTTTCGGTCGGTTTCTGGAACACGTAGTAACGTGCGACGATGCTCGCGAGCTACTATCGGAGCATCTGCATTTCATAGTGTCGTCGTTGTTGGAGGTTCAAGCAGTAGATTCTTCCTCGAAAATTTCCCATAAATCGCTGTCTCTGCTACGGTTTCTGATTATACAGCACGCGGGCACGTTTGCAACTGCAATCGGTAAGCTGAACTATTTGCCGGCTGATAAGCGCTACGACGAGTTGCGGGAAATGATTTCGCGCCATAAAAATGTTGGACAGGAGTGTCTACTGAACGAAATAAAGGCGCTGATTCAGCTGCCTAATCTCCGGTTTGAAGACATTGCCGCACTGAGGATTTTGGTAAGTTCAGTTCAGTTAGGTATTTTTGTTTGCCGTACCTTTTTGTAATACGTTACATTCCATCTGCATCATCAATATTCCAAATTCGTTAGCTAATAACTAAAAAAAAGGATCTTAAATCGATATGCGACACGCTAGCTGATCAAAATGAGACGTCAAATACCAGTAGCGACGAAAGCAAACTTCATCAGTTGATCAACATTCTACTGGAAGTTGTGCGGAATTCTCCTTTCGATAAGGTACAGTAATAATTGAAGAAGATGTAAAGAATTGTGATAGGTGACAGAACCGTGTTTCTTCGATTGCAGCGATCGGCGGAAGCGCTTCGGTGCATGGGAGAGATAGGACCCATCGACCTAGGAACCATGCTGTTAAAATCTGATGCCAAAATGATTGCGTATGACGATTCGGTATGTAGTGCTGGTCGTACGGAACCATTTTGGCTGATGCCGGAATAATCGACTAAACTTCCTTCTTCAGATCAGCAACTCCAAGGAAGCAATTAAACGATGCGTTGAAGTGATACTAGATGAACTGAACGCGCTGCTAACGAGCAAAAATATTGCTGTTGGAAGCATTGCCTCGCAGGTTTGTTATAAAATGCTGCACGGAAATACATTCCATAGCGTGGCAGGTAAGTTTCGACATTTAAAATGATTTTAAAATGAATATTTAAAATGAATAGTTTACTTAATGTGACAACTCATGATCCAGCCGTCGTTTAACTTTTATTTAACTTTTGAGGACAACAATAAACACGCTGATGGTATTGTTATCTGGTAGATTCTCATATTTCGAACAAATGTTCCCCAAGATCATTCTTTACTATCTAAACATCTTGGAGAAGTCTGCAGTGTCTGTCAGTAAAGAGTAGCTCCTTTGTTAGAGCATTTTGTCATTCAAGTTGGTTGATGTTTACGAAACATGGGATTCGGAACAGATCCTATTGCGTAAACACCTTACTGTAACTTGCGTTCTGTTTTCCGACTTCACAGCAATGCTACCAACACTACATCCGTTTTTGGGCAATTCGCCAGTGGAGGCGAAGCTGTTCTCGTACACAGCGGGAAGGGAGCTAGCCTTGCAGACAACTCTCGTAAACGCTCGTATCGACTATCATATGTTCGTGCAGCTACTGTCTTCTACCCTGTTGTCGTTTTTGGAAAATACAGCGCTGAAAAAGCTAGCCGAACAGGAGCACACGTTTGCCGAGAAACTCATTCCTTTACTGGTGCAGATAACGACAAAGCTATTCGAAGACCCAGTTGATGCGAAAGTTTGCAGTTTCGTGAGTATTTCCGTCAAATCAGAGTGATCGTACGGTTAAACAATAATCTCGAACACGTTGCTCTTTAGGTGAATGATTTTTTCCATAAGTTTGCCAACAACCCAATGGATGTGCAGAACATATTCAATGATCCTAAAGCGATACAGCTGATGCTTAAGATAGTCGAATGCGTCCGGATTCACAATCAACTGTGAGTTTAGCTAATTAACAGCTTGTGTTGATACTACTTGAACTAATTCGTGATAAAATCCATACCAAACGTCTTGCTTATCTTTTCTAGATTTCCGCAGTACAAAATTGCGATAAACTATCTACCGATCGCTCAAGCCGCTCAATACTGTCAAGCACACTTCAAGGCAATTATGTTCGGCGAGCTTTGGTATCGCGAGGAAGAGGAAAATGGGAACGGCGCAGCCAAAAAACATCCCAAATTGCTGGAGATAATGAAGTCCTGTCACCTGGCCGTCGGTGTTAACGATGCCGTCAAAGCATTTTTGAATCCCATCATGGAGCGCACCGAATACTATCGCTTGGAACGAAATTACATGGGATGCCTGATTTTCCAAGGTGCTAATATGGCGTGGCGTGAGAATGCACCGGATGTGTCCGGCAGTCAGACCAGCGGTTTCGCACAAACATTGAAAGACTGCAATCTATTCAGTTTAGCCAGATCGTTGTCCGTACCGCCGCATGTTGACTACGAGTGCGCCTGGCGGTTGTGCGACTGGAACGTGCTGATCACCGAGGACAGTGCCGACGACAGACTGGAGAAGGTGTGCCTGGACGGTTTATCCGTTCAATCCCTTGCCTTCGAACGCGCGCACTACAAGGCACTGAAATTTTTGGAACACCGAGATGAGCTGGTAGTGGATAGCTCCGTCAATGAGGGCAGACGGGCCATTGCTGAAATGTTTAAGCTGAGCAGCATCGAGTCCACCAAACACATCTACCACGGTTTGTGTCGTTTACGATTGCTGCAGCAGATTGAAGATTTCGGCGATGTACATTTCTCCAGAGTGTTGGACAGTGACCAAGGCTTGCTGGACAAATGGCGGCTGCAAGATAAGCTGCCGTGCAGTGACTTCACGCTAACCGAGCGCCTGCTGTCACAGCGTCTGTCCATCTTCAGCAATGCAGGTGTGCGAGCGAAGCGCACGTGGGTTCCGCCAGCCGTTTACAGTACGCATCTGCACTTGATCCATGAGTCGCGTCTCAGAGGGAACGATGGTTGCGCGATGCGTAACATTGCCCTCATAGGCAGACAAGAGCTACCCAGCAACGTCCAGTCGGTCGTGATGCTAGAGGACGCGCAACTGAACTGGATGTCCGGCAATCGGCAGTTGGCGCGCGAAATGGCACGGGAAGTGATGGATAGCAGTAAATACACCGATCCCATGGTGAAAGCAGTTGCCTGCCGCATCTACGGCGAATTTTTGGCCGAAAGCCACATGCAGGACATCAAGTCGTTGTGTTCGGATTACTTCCAACAAGCGCAAAAGTGTGTGGAATTTGTCGTATCGAGAAAGGCTGCGGAACAGAAGGAACCGACAGGCAACGTTCCCTACAATCATCCATGCTTCAAGGTGGATCGCAGCTTTACGGTCCAGCATACCGTTGCCAAATATGCCGATCGAGAGTTTGTGCGGGTTAGTATCAGAATAATGTTTCGTAAAACCTTCAAATCGAAAAACTGCAAGTTTTAAAAAGACTGCGTTCGCTAAACCTTACTGTAAGAAAAGTTATTTCATTTTTACGCAAAAGGCATGCACAACACGTATAAACGTAGAATGGATAGCTTTGTGTCTCCCTTTCACGTTTCAGCTCAGCAAGGTCGTTCGCTCGCAGGATTGGGCAGCCCGACGAACGAACGTGACCAAAACGGAGGAGGAAGCGGTACGTCTAAAAGCGGAAGCTGCTCGTGCAACGGACCAGCAGCGTAAGGACATTGGTCGATCGCTCCACTTCATGCAGAAGAATGCGCAACGGGACAAAAAAGCCGCCGAGGAGGTGGAACAGAACAGGCGGGATTATTTGGAGCTGGCACTGTGCTACTACCTATCGTACACCAAACAGACCACCGTCGAGAGTGATATGGTGATATTTCGGATTATCTCGCTGTGGCTGAACAATCAGGAGTGTAGCAGTGCGCGAGAAATGATCGAGAAGTCGCTGCTGTACATCCCGACGTACAAGTTCATCCCGGTGCTACCACAGCTCACGCCGCGCGTCAGCGTCGAAGGTCCCATTGGAATGTTGGTGCAGAAGGTACTTGTGCGGTGCGCACTAGACCATCCGCATCATACGCTTCCGTTCGTGTTTGCACAGCTGCATGCGTTTAAGGACCAACCAGAGCATGAGTAAGTTTTACATATATTTTACATAGCTACTTTCTTGGTACAACAATCTTAACTAGGTCTAGGCCTGAGGGTCGATATTCCACAATGAATTGAACATATGGAGCATGTGTGTTGGAGGTTGTCGTAAAGAATGAACAGATATACCTGGACTCATTCAAGGTTGATGTAACAATGAAGAAGGATATGTGGAAATGTTCTGCTAACTCTGGATGCTAAGTATAAAATGTATAACGATAAAAATGATCATATGCTACTTGCGCTTTGCTTCACTACTACTTGCTTTAGTGCGTAAATGCATTCCAATGGCCAAACCCAAAAAAGAGGTTATGGTTTATGAAACTTTATGAAATTTTATCAATCAAATGTCTCATTCCATTCGTTTATATCTCCCTTTCCTTGAACAGAAAAGGCCACAGCAACGACAAACGGTTGCTGGGAGCACAAGAAGTGTACAAAAAGCTGAAGCAGCAGCCAGCGCTGGAAAACATCCTATCGCAGATGGAACGAATGAATCTCGCGCTCATTGAGCTGGCCAACAGGACCCTCTCTAGCAGTCCCTCGTTCCGCGAGTACACCATGACCAAGCGCGATTTGCTCGGCCAGCTGGAACATTTGGACCAAATCCACTGCCCGACGGTGGAGCTGCCCGTGGTGCAGAACGGCTCCTACCAGCAGCACATCGTCGGCATACGGCGCTGGGATCCGAAGGTGATTGGCGTTGGTGGTATAAATGCGCCGAAAAAGCTGAGCTGCGTGTGCCTGGACGGAAAGAAGCGAACGCAGCTGGTCAAGGGTAAGGACGACATGCGCCAGGATGCGGTGATGCAGCAGGTGTTCGGCAGAATGAACATCCTGCTGCGACACGACCGCGAAACGGCACACCGGAAGCTTTCCGTGCGCACGTACAAAGTGGTCCCGCTGTCCCGGCAGAGCGGCATTTTGGAGTGGTGCAACCATACGACACCGATCGGGGTGTGGCTGCTGACCGGGCACGCGAAGTACCGACCGCAGGACATGGAACCGACGGCAGCCCGGAAAGCCTTTACCAACGTGAGCACAAATTGAACTTAAGCACGTGGGATGTTTGGGAATTAATGTGTGTATACTGGTCTTTACCCACTGATAGAACGCACAGGCGGGCATGACGGTGCAGAAAAAGCTGAACAACTATTTGGACATCTGCCGCAAACTCCGACCCGTCTTCCGGCACTACTTCTTGGAGCAATACCTCAAGCCGGGCCTTTGGTTTGAACGGCAGCAAAACTACACCAAGAGTGTCGCGGTCAGCTCCATGATCGGGTACGTGCTCGGTATCGGCGATCGGCACGTGCAGAACATTCTGATCGACAAGCGCACCGGCGAAGTGATACACATCGATTTCGGCATCGCTTTCGAGATGGGCAAAAATTTGCCCACCCCGGAAACCATCCCGTTCCGGTTGACACGTGACATCGTCGATGGCATGGGGATAAGCGGTGTGGAGGGTGTTTTTAAAACGTATGTTTCGTACACGGATGGTACAGTTCGCGGGAAGTGTTTTTTTTTACTCTCTTTCTGTCTTTCTCTCGCCTTGTAGATCGTGCGAGAAAACGCTGGAAGTGCTGCGCAAAAGTGAGACGGTGATTTCGACCATTCTGGAGGTGCTGCTGTACGATCCGCTCTACTCGTGGAATGTGCTCTCGAACAAGAAGGCAACACGTCGTCAGCAGGCCGCGCTCCTGTGCGATTCTGGTGATAAGCTGGCTGCCGACCAGCAGATGGAGCTACCGATCGGGGGGGATATCAACGTGACGGCCGAGCGCACGCTCATGCAGGTGGAGAAGAAGCTGCAAGGAACGGAAGACGATAAGTACATCTCGGTCGAAGGTCAGGTACAGATGTTGATCTTCAACGCCACCAACAACCGTAATCTCTGTCAGTTGTTCGCGGGATGGCAGCCGTACCTGTGATTGCTTTACTTTTGATTTTTCATATGCTTATTCTTCTTTATTATATAACAAAATCTTTACGTCGGAGCAGATGTGTAACAAAAAAGATTCTTATAAAATATTGAGAACGTAAACTATGAAAATGGTTCTCAACTAGAAATACACAACTGACGGAGGTAGTTGCGGTTACGGAGTGCATAGCTTTCAGCTGGCTCGACCTGTTTTAATCCGTTGGAATATTTGTCAGGGCGCGTTTAGCCTCCAGTAACTTCGATCGAAGTTCCGTTGACGTAGCTGCTTTTATCCGACGCCAGAAAGGCGGCCACTTCGGCGATTTCTGCAAAACAAAACCACACGGTGAGCAAACGGTATGACGTGAGGACGTGCAAGGGTGTCACTCACCCTCTGGAACACCGAAACGGCGCAGTGCACACTGCATGATGATCATGTCTTTCACCTTCTGCGGCACCGTGTCCGTCATGGGTGTGTGGATGAAGCCGGGCACGACGGCGTTCACGCGGATCTTGTACCGTCCGAACTCACGCGCGACCACCTTCGTCATCGCCTCGACACCCGCCTTACTGGGCGAATAGTTGGACTGGCCCATGTTGCCGGTCCGGGCGACGATCGACGACACGTTCACCATCGAGCCGGCCAGCTCGTGCTCGATCATGGCTCGCCCGAATCGCTGTAGCACCAACATACCGGCCGCGTTGACGACCACCGTCGGGGGACGCTTGTACCGGGCGAGCACCTCCTTCAGCACGCCGTCGATGCTGTCGCCCGACGAGACGTCCATCTCGAAGGCCGCATTATCGCCGGCCGAACCGAGGGACGCTACCGTCTCGTTCGCGGCCTGCACGTTCCGATCGACCGCGACAACGATCGCACCGTCCCGTGCCAACAGTTTGCTCGTTGCCCGCCCGATTCCAGAACCGGCTCCTGTTTACGTAACAGGCGTGTGCGTATGTGGTGGTTAATTATGCTGTCGAAATTTTTGTTTTTTGTTCAGATAATACTCACCGGTCACCAGTGCTAGCTTTCCTGCCAGTGACGTGGCCATCTTCAAGGCAGTAGAGTTGAATGTTTAATGAGAATGGAAATGATGAATAAAATTAATGAGCTGAAGAAAAGAATTGGCACACCGACAAGCCGCCTCCACTTGCACGGAGCATAACAAAACAATTGTAGTGCCGGCACCATAAAAACATATGATTTTGACATAGGCGCGCACAACGCCAGCATAAAAATTATGGTAACGTAA
>KZ068478.1:175462-187661 GCA_002091845.1 Anopheles cracens | reverse complement strand
CACCAGACTACAAAAATTCGTCATGTGTTTGCCTATGGTGTCGACCTTTTTTTATTCCGCAATTTCCTTTTCCGAACACGCATCCATAATCCAACTTTTATGTAGTATGATTTTCCCTCTCGCCCATTGTTACTTCTACTGATGAGTTTTTTTTTAAGTCGCACAATATTAACTAACATTTGCGTACATTTCGTCTAAATGCTACATTCAACCGGAATAGATTATTTGTAATGTCTATTGCATGCTGCAAACAGCACTTTACATCATAGATCTATTGTTGTTGATGTCTTTGGGACGCTGCATTCGATGAGGGAAACCATTCGATAAAAACAAAAGCTCGTTAGGTCCCTTTTTATCGCGTTTCCTACACCCTTTTGAATCTTTTTTTTTTGCTTTTATTTTTGCGTGAGTTTCGTTGTATTTTACTATGGATGCATGCTTTTGGGTGTTTCAAAAATATCATTTATATAATGCTCCATACTAGTAAGAATTTGAGCTATTTTTGAATGCTTTGCAGCTTCATTTCATGGCACACCTCGGTAAAGGAACCGTTTGATTTGATAATGGACATTTGGCATTGGAACTTACGCGATTTCACAAGCGATTCTAATTTCGAAATCGATCAAAATCGAAATCGAAACTGGTTGAAGAATAGAAGAAGTGTGGCAGTCTGCGACCTGTACAGGTTGTACGTATGGAGACGTACCGCTAGTGCAAAGGGCTTATGATACATTTCAATTGTTCTATGTACGCTTAATTCTATAGGAGAACATTCTCGATCAAGCAAACCCGAACAGGAAGGCAAAGAATCTAAACCCGGACGCGTTAACGATGCTAACGTGAGAGTGAAGAAGCCTACCGTGGCCTTCAAGAAAACGTATGAAAAGTACTCCGATTGCGAAACGGGACGTAAAGTACGCTCCCCGGTAACGTAATTGGAGTACTGGCCGGTTTGATAGTCCAGCAGCTTCACAAACATTCCGCTCCGAAAGCTTAATGAAACCCCATCCCCCGGATCGTATTACCTGCCTTTGCAATATGATGGCACTGCAGCCAGCCTTCAAGGCGGCCCAGCGTTCGTTTCTCTAAGTTCAGGCTAATTAGGGGGCTTTTACGAGCGCAATAAAGTCATTTGCTTATCCGTCAACCGAATCCCGATTTCACTATCGATCGAGACGTTTGGCTGGCACCTTCCCGGCCCAATGGCATTCTGTTCTAAATTAGGTTCCATGCGAAGCAACGGAATTGTATCGCGGTTTAAATGTGCCTCGTCACGATCACGGCTCCAGTGGCCGGTTGAGGTGGAGTAAACATGTTGATTCCGCTCAAAGTTTATCCCGCTCCCTGCCGTGACTCACTGTGGAGCTTCATTTAGCATGTTGGGGGCAACTCAGGACGCGCTGCTGTCGTCCAATGTCAAGTTGACACCGTGCGAGAAACGAGCGAACAAACGAACACACGAAAAACCGGTTCCGTTGTAACGGACTGCCGATCTGCGGACGTGCAGGTTATTGCGCCCGGTCGCCTTACTTTATTTCTAGTGTAGAGAATAGTGGAAGAGAAGGTTGCAAGATTTTTCGGAACTTACACGAAGGAATGCGGCCCTACCAGATGCGCACACGACAAGCGTAACGCATTGTTTGGCAACTTTATGACCAACACCGAGTGCCGAGGCAGCGAGGACATGCAAATCTGCCAGAACAATGTGTACCCTGAGAAACGAAAAAGTAAACAACTGACAGCACTGACAGTATTCGCGCTGGCATTTGCGCCGGGGAGTTGCGCTTAGTGGAGACAGGCTTTTCAGGGGAAGCACAGTTTTGTGTTGCGTACAATCCATCACATTAGTTTAAAACTTAATTTAATTTATATCCTTTTCATGGTTGGAAATATGTATGTCTTTTTGTTTATACGACAGCAGTTTGTGCCGCACGGCCAGCCTTTAATAACGCACCAGGCACTGGAGGTTTAAAGGCATTTCCAGCTCTTTTGACCTAATACTGAGCAAAAAACATAAAAATACACCAAGAATAAGGAATAAGTATCATATCTAGACTACAACTAACGAATGTATAGTTGTGGAAGACGAAGTTGCTGAACGTACAACAGTCTTGATTTGCTTTGCAAACTACAGATTATTTACCCATCAAACAGAAGCAGTCGTTCGACTCACGATTAAGCAAACATCGCGGAGTGACGCGTTTCCCTTGGCTAACACCTTTTGAGAAATGAATCGCTTAACGTTTGATTTTTTACAATCTTCTCTACCGTCTGTTAATCGATTAAGCTGTTAGCAAAAGCGGGGGCCCCCTTACATTACGACTGATGGTCTTTCTTCAGGTGATTTTTCAGATCATTGCTCACTGACTACGCCTCAGCTACTGGGTAGGTGTGATTCATCCCTTGGCCCAAGGCGTTGCCTGCCATCGTGATTACGGAGCGCCCTTGAACTGAGCGGAATGAATGAACTTACGAAGCCTCCAAAAGTGTCTCATCAAATGTCTATGCGGCGATAGAGATCACCCGCGAGCGTCGTCATGTGATGAAATAATGCCGAGAATTGAGAATGGACACACCTCGTTTCTCTAAGTTCAGGCTAATTAGGGGGCTTTTACGAGCGCAATAAAGTCATTTGCTTATCCGTCAACCGAATCCCGATTTCACTATCGATCGAGACGTTTGGCTGGCACCTTCCCGGCCCAATGGCATTCTGTTCTAAATTAGGTTCCATGCGAAGCAACGGAATTGTATCGCGGTTTAAATGTGCCTCGTCACGATCACGGCTCCAGTGGCCGGTTGAGGTGGAGTAAACATGTTGATTCCGCTCAAAGTTTATCCCGCTCCCTGCCGTGACTCACTGTGGAGCTTCATTTAGCATGTTGGGGGCAACTCAGGACGCGCTGCTGTCGTCCAATGTCAAGTTGACACCGTGCGAGAAACGAGCGAACAAACGAACACACAAAAAACCGGTTCCGTTGTAACGGACTGCCGATCTGCGGACGTGCAGGTTATTGCGCCCGGTCGCCTTACTTTATTTCTAGTGTAGAGAATAGTGGAAGAGAAGGTTGCAAGATTTTTCGGAACTTACACGAAGGAATGCGGCCCTACCAGATGCGCGCACGACAAGCGTAACGCATTGTTTGGCAACTTTATGACCAACACCGAGTGCCGAGGCAGCGAGGACATGCAAATCTGCCAGAACAATGTGTACCCTTGAAAGGAAAAGTTGGACCTTCGTGGTCCCAACTTGCGGACATTTTACTGCTCCATGATGTAATGGATTGTTGCTTTTGTGATAAAACAATACATCGCGTTGTTGTTGAGATTTCGCGTCCAGTCTCAATTTACTATTTAAGCGATCCTCCCGGTTGCTGGTGGACATTACTTCTTCGACCGAAACCCTACGAAACAGACCGTGCTCCAAGATGAGATCCGTTGTGGCGTTCCTGTTCGTCATGCTGGCTGCATCCTGCCAAGGGACGACGAGCGATCGTGAGGATATCGCAGGATCCAAGGATGCACCGTTGGCAACGTTCCTGCAGCCCGTGCAGGTGAGACTGCGCGACGAGCAGGATCTTCCCGACCGTCGAGCCAGGGAGCTGAGCTACTTTGGTGAGTATTCTGAGATCCGCTTCGGCAGGGGACTGCTGCCCACTAAACGCTCTTCTTCTCTTCTTTCCAGGAACCGGCTACAGCTACAACCCATACGCGGGACATCACAACGCACTGTACACGCCGTACAGCAGCCAGCACGGTCTGTACAACCCGTACACCAACAGTCCGGGATACAGCCTTGGTGCGCTGAATGGGTACGGTGGAGCAGCCGGGTTTGGTGGTGGGTTTGGTGGGGTTGGTAACACCGCATTCTTGGGCACCGGAACCGCAGGATATCCGGGAGCGCAGTTTGGTGGCTTCGGCGGCATTGGGCAGGGCGCAGTTGGGGGTGCGTATCCCTACGGTGCCGGATGGAACGTAGCACAGAGTCCGTACGGTGCCTATGGCAACCAGCTCGGAGGGTACTATAATCGGGGATTGTATGTTTGAGAAGCAATCAAGCAAGAATGGAGTCGATAAACGGACTGACCAATAAAATTGAAATTTAGGATATTTTTTGCAAAATTTAAGCGCGATCCTAGTGTATCAATTTTAGTACAGTATATCAACGTCCATATTTGTTCAAGTTACTTGGAAAGTTGAGAAATAAGTATGAAGTAGTACCTACAATAGTTGATCTTATCGTAACCAATAATTTTTAAGCAATCGTTTTTGAAAGTCATCTTAGGATCTTCAACAAACAGATTAATACTATGAGTCTAAATAGAAGCAACTAGCCTAAGATGCTTCGTTTGGAACTATTCCTAATGTAAATGTATCAACCGGATTTCCAGACGATCAAGCTAATGGCCCAAAATTCTCGTAGTTCTAAGTGCTCAGAGCGTTAAATATTTCGGTGCTAAAATTGGGTTTTATCCCGGCTACGGCTATCGGCACGGTTACCGGTACGGTGGGTACGGCTATGGCGGTGGGTTCGGACTCCCGTACTACTTCTAAGCCGTGAGATTTGTGTGAGCCGAGCTTGGAACAGAAAAAACGGTGTTGTGAAGAAAACGAAAACCAAATATAAAATACTTCTTTAATTTCATTACCATCACTTTCAGTTTCGGTTTCGGCATGATGACAGGACAGGGACGGAATGGTGGACTGCGGTTTCCATGGGAACCTAAGCATAATCACCACCGGACAATGTCTCTCGTGGTCGCGCCAGTTCGTCGGACCGTGAAAATTAGCGCAAGGTCGAGTTGGGAGAGAAGTTGCAAAAGAACGAGAAGAAAGAACTGACAGAAGAAACATAATCCAAGTGCACAGTGTCTAACATCTTGTTATAAGGTTTTCCCACGCCCGGCAATTGTTTTTAACCCGCAATTTGTTCCAATACATCCGCCGATCTTGGTGATAATCATTACGGCGTGCGTTTGGGAACGTTTGCGTGGTTAATTGCAAACGAATTTATTGCAAAAAGCGGGACGTCATCTTTTGTCTTCTGCCGGTACCAATTGCGTTGCGTTGCGTTGTCCTGGTTGTGAGAAAACGATTCACCAAAGGTGTCGTTTTGATCATTTTACTGCACTAACTATCGGACAGACTTGCTAGTTTCCCATGCAAGTTAGATGAATTGTCACTTTTCTCGACGCAATGCTGTCGTAACTCGTAATGTTTACGGAAACAGATATCCAATCGCTTAGTCACAGGAGGAATTCCCAGACCAGACGCAACGCAGATAAACACAGAATCGAAGACAAACGGATGCTAGTTTCATGCGACACGGAAGCGTCTGTCCGCCAACGCCGACGACAACAATAACGCCTCGAGCTCGCTAGATTCGACCCATGTTTATCTCCACCGGCGAAATCAATCGCAGTAGGCCCACGGTAAGAAACGTCGCGATGTAATGACCTTACCAGCGGGAGAAACAAATGCGTTTGTGTGTGATTTTCTTTTATGCTCGTAGACAACATTCGCTGCCAGCGACGCCTGTCTGAAGAATAAATGTTCTTCTGTCGCATCCGCACACACACACACACCCTCCGTCAGGGGTAAGTGACACTAAATGATCCGCACGCGGTGTCTCCCACCATCGCCACTGTCGTGCGACTTCTTCCGACCGTCGGGCAAGAAACGCCATCCAAGTAGCATGGTGGCACTAAATGGTTTTGTATAAAAACGAAATGATCACCACCGGGAGACGATCAAACGACGGACGGCTACCAACGGAACGGAAACGAAGCTTGCAGAGTGTTGTGTCTCCAAAGCCATCGCGTGCCATTTTCAACTCTTCAAGTGGTGAGTGTTTCCGAAACGGTCCAGAAAGAGCGTAGAAAAGTAGGCTATGCGAAGTGATAAGTCGCGACAGAAGCGTCACTGGCCTACTCAGCTAGAATGTGTTTTATTTGCCGTGATGCGCGTTACGTGAGTGCTAACTTCGTGCCGGGTATGTGCGATAGATCAGATGACAAAACATAATAATCTGCACGTAATGCAAGGCAGGTAGCGATGTGCTAATCGATCGTTCCCGTCCTGCACACGAGCAGGGGATTTTACCTGTTAGGAAGCCGATGTGCGACAGTACTCCCTGCTATCCGGACGGGAACGAAGCAACGCAAGTGAAGAATCTATCAGAGGGCAACAAATCAACCGAGGCGTGTGGGAAAGTGAAGCAACCGGGAAGTGATGCTGCTAAAACTCGTGTCGTGACACGCCGATGTGCAGTTTTTTTTTATTGTTATCGCAGAGAATAGGAACTGATCGCAAAACTTGTGCGAATTTGGGGAAAAAATGTTTGAGGTTATAATACTCGCAACTTATTTCAATTTTATAAACACTTCCAGACAGAACCCAATCTGGTTGCACTTATTAAGGGGATAATTTAAGAAAACTAAATTAGAATTAAAGAGAGTGCAGCTCAACCGTTAATGATCGACCTAGATTCTTTCCAATATTTTGGTCCTCCGAACCGGATGAACCCGTGATTTGGTTTGTGTGCTTCGACAGCTATAAATACATCTTTCGTCACTGGCAATATCGCTCAAGGGAGCTAGAGGCATTCTCAATTTACTCTTTTTGGTCCTTCGAACCGGATCGAACCCGCGCGATCAATCAGAACACTTCAATTAACACATTTTCTCTCTGTTTACAGGTGAATCAACGTTCCAAAAATGAAAACACTGTGCAGCTTGGTTGTGCTGGCCATGGTTGGTCTTGCCGTGGCTTATCCCGCCCAGCAGCAAGAGCAGCAGGTGAACTCGCAGCACCCCGAGCAACTGGTGGAAGAAGTGGCGCAACTGGTGCCTGCTGAAGAAGGTGAGGCAGCAGCAGATACGGAAGCAGCCCGATCGAAGCGCACGGTCGGTATCGGTTTCGGCGGTGTTGGATTCGGCGTCGGACTCGTGGGCGGTGGTTTCGGAGGATACCCCGGGTACGGATATGGCGGTGGCTATCCCGGCTTCGGATACGGTGGATACTATCCCGGCTACGGCTATCGGCACGGTTACCGGTACGGTGGGTACGGCTATGGCGGTGGGTTCGGACTCCCGTACTACTTCTAAGCCGTGAGATTTGTGTGAGCCGAGCTTGGAACAGAAAAAACGGTGTTGTGAAGAAAACGAAAACCAAATATAAAATACTTCTTTAATTTCATTACCATCACTTTCAGTTTCGGTTTCGGCATGATGACAGGACAGGGACGGAATGGTGGACTGCGGTTTCCATGGGAACCTAAGCATAATCACCACCGGACAATGTCTCTCGTGGTCGCGCCAGTTCGTCGGACCGTGAAAATTAGCGCAAGGTCGAGTTGGGAGAGAAGTTGCAAAAGAACGAGAAGAAAGAACTGACAGAAGAAACATAATCCAAGTGCACAGTGTCTAACATCTTGTTATAAGGTTTTCCCACGCCCGGCAATTGTTTTTAACCCGCAATTTGTTCCAATACATCCGCCGATCTTGGTGATAATCATTACGGCGTGCGTTTGGGAACGTTTGCGTGGTTAATTGCAAACGAATTTATTGCAAAAAGCGGGACGTCATCTTTTGTCTTCTGCCGGTACCAATTGCGTTGCGTTGCGTTGTCCTGGTTGTGAGAAAACGATTCACCAAAGGTGTCGTTTTGATCATTTTACTGCACTAACTATCGGACAGACTTGCTAGTTTCCCATGCAAGTTAGATGAATTGTCACTTTTCTCGACGCAATGCTGTCGTAACTCGTCGGCTTACTGACAAACAAACGACACACGCCCTCTGCCGATACCGTTTCGTCCCGGTAACCCGTGTCGTTGTGAGAAAATTCAATTACAATCAACGCGAACTAAACGGTGACGCAAATGGGGGGAGAAATCTTAATTCATTGGTCATGCGCCAGTCCCTGTGGTGCATGTCAACGGCGTTAGGCCACTTCCGTGTGTGGTTCGTTATTCATTACATCAAACCATGTTACGATAAGCGTATGCAAATATTTATATATCTTAAACGGTCTATGTCACAAGAAACTTTTTCTCTTTCATTAAAGTTAAGGGAATTGAGAGTTCCATTATAACATATTGCAGATAGATTCGTCACTTGAGGGAGTTATTAATAGAGAAAATATTATTCGTTACACATCGTTTAAGTAAACTTTTAATACGTTCAAGAATGTTAAAAGCCATCCGACAATAATAATAGCACCAACTATTTCTCAGATTATCTCAATTTAAACTTCAACATAAGAATCACTTTTTTTACATTGTCATGCCATATCACATTCGAACTTTATTAAATCCCGGCTGCTCCATCTCGGCCGGGGCGGCCACCCCACTGGACGCAAAGGCCACCAACAGCAACGCACAGCACACGCACAGCTTCATCCTCACCAAGTTACGCGCAAACGCTTCAAACAACTCAACTCCTGCCGATGCGACGTCGTACCCGTTCTCGGTCGGTTTAGTGTAGGCCGGGAGCGGCTTGGTCGTATTTATACCGAAGCCGCCGACCGATCGCCCGGGCGGCGGCGTTCTGGGATTTTTGCGGCGCGCATGCTACTCCACCGTGCAGGAACTTTAGTGCGCCTTACGGGACGTGCACGGTCGTATCATTTGTCATCGTCATACGACGCCATCTTCCTGGGTTCCGGGGCTGGACAAGCGACATATGCGATCTCTTGCGCCGCTCGTTGAAATCACCAACCAGACGCACACAGACACACAGAGGCACGCACGCACGCAGTATGTGGAAGTGCGCGTCTCCGGTGTCATTCTGCCGGCGGCGGCGTGTCTTGCGACTTACCCGCGGCCCCAAAAGGGCAGCGCGTCTCGTACGGCCAACGGAGATCAACACGATACGCTGGGCGACGAACCTGTTGTTATTGTTTTTAATCGCGTCCGCGGAACTGGACTGATTTCGTTTTTTTTCGTATTCCGGTATTTGTTTTCCTATTACTTCGATCCGGCCAGCCGCTTGCCGGTCGTTTGCCTTCGGCGGGAGATGATGATGATGATGACGGTTTGGTGAATGATTGCCCAGCGCAAGCCGGTAGCCGGTTCCGGTAGGCGTTGAACCGTTGAAAGATTGTTGTCAGGGCAACGATCAAAAATATATCATCGCCCGTCGAACTCGTATGGCAGGTCCACTTAGGTCCACGTATAGCGGTGGGTTTTCCGAAAACTTCACCTTGTTTACATCATAATGACGCGGCGTGGCGTGGTGTGTGGCTTGCCCAGGGTCCAAGGACGGAAAACGGTCCAATGTCAACAGTGATGGTGCAAGCAAACAAGCTGATTGATTTTTCATCCCATAATCATAGTGCCGACGCTGCCGTCCCGCGTGATGATTCAGTGAGCTTCCATTGCGACGAACGCAGCGCCTACTGTATCGACACATGACTGAAATAGAGGAAATATAGGAGCTATTAGGTAGATTTAATAACTTTGTTTATTTTTTTTTAGGTTTCAGGAAGTTTGGGAAACACATAACGAGTAATAAAATACGAATGTTTTATTTAAATCCACGAAGCTATATGTTAGATTGAAAATCATTTTTCAAATCACAAATAAACTAATAGAAATGTGCTTGAAGAAAATTTCGTAGAAACTTATTCATCTACCTGTATACTACTACCATAGATACTACTTATGATTCGAGGGATTATAACTTAAACTTCATAAAAATAAACTAGACGAAAGGTCATGTACGATGAGATTTGGAGACTTTACTTGATTAAGCTATAGCTTCTTTAAATTAACGAAGCTGTCTTAGTTGTGTCCGTATCGTATGTCATATATTGCAGAAAAACCTTACATTCACGAAAAATATGTTTATCAAACACCCGAATACAGAGGATTTTTATTGTCATTTCGATTGACCTAAGGAGTCATTTGTCGACCGAGAAGTTTCAATGCTAACACTAGTAAAGTTAGGAGAATGTGTCCGTTGCTAGGTTTTATGAGTGATTTCGTTAACTCCACGATCAACATTAAATAATAATGTTGGCATATAGTTTTTTTTGCAACGATATAACTTCCGTGGCAATGCAAGAACTTAAGAGATCACTTCGATTAGTTCTTCTATAACATCTGGTTTCTCGATGTGTTTGAAACTCGTTTTTCAAGCTTCTTCTTCGAACTATCTTCCACTCATCTCCGGAAACCAAAACAAATATAGGCCACAGAATGCCTAATGAGGCTTGTCGAGTCCGGTAATACTTTCTTCGGCGGGGTCTCCGAGTGTAAAATGTGAATAGATTAGCTAACCATCAGAACTGGACGAAAAGTTGAGTTTTAAAGAGGTAAACAGGTTATCACTTATTGAAATCGTTCCATCAAATAAAGGACACACTTTGACCATAAAGATGTAAGATACCGAAGAAAAAGTATATTTATTATTCTATGTTGGTTTAATCTTTTTTTAATCACTAAAACGACCGCAGCATATAGTTTCTGCCCATAGATTCTACCTATCTAGTCATTAAAGCAAGCAAATGTACTTCCAAGAATAACATCAGCTCACACAGCACTTATTCACCGCTAATCGCCTATTCAGATCAGGCGTCATCTAGAAGTAGCTCTTCTTTTCTTAATAAAAAAACAACGAAGCGTTACGCTTCCACCGGCACGTCTCGAGCAATCTTTCGGCAATCAGTGTGCATTTCAAGATCACTCCCACTCCCAGACGCCGCCGACTGACGGACCACTTTCCCCACCCGTCGACGGACCAGTTATGTAAATTGATTTAAAAAAAACGCACGAAAACCCAGCCCATGGTGTTGCCGGTTTGTGGTTTTTGACCGTCGCCCAAAAAGAAACCAATGGCCATTATTAACAGTCACTTTCCGACAACTCAACCGAACGGATCATCCACCTAGTGCTGTGAGCAAGAAGCTTTTTTTTTATAATAATAAACGATACCAAAAAATAAATACATTTTCAACACTATTAATTCTTTCGGCATTCACACAGGTTTAGATTTACAATCTATAAACTGTATTTAATGTTCGATGACTAAATTATGGTGATAAAATTACGTCATTACTTTATATGTCGGTTTAATCTTGATAGATTAATGCGAAATGTCTCTTATACATCCTGCTTAAATGATTAATTGATTCACATTATGGAAAAAATAAAATTTGCAGGGTTTAGCAACATAAACCATTACGTATTGTACGAACGATTAATTGAACAAAAAATAATAGGTAAGAAGGATAAATTGAAATGTAATAACACATCTGTTTGAAATCGACATGTACATTCTAGTATGAAGACGCTCATCATGCTCACGCTCACTTTCGACAGCCCATCCACATCTCGCCTTTTAATTCTCATCATAAATAACCATGACAACGGTTGGCATAATCAACGGATCATCACTTTATTAGTCAGTTTGAAAAAAAACATCTCACATGGTTGCTGCCAGTTTTCAATCCAACCACTGTAATGCTGCGAATGCCTGAGGTACTCGACATGGAAAAATCTATTGGGTTCAACCCAAAAATGTTCCGGGCGGTGGATTCGGTGTTGGCGTCCGCTACGACGAATCTCGCTACCGCAGCATACCGGGTATGAAGTAAACACTTGAGCAGGTTGATACTGACATCGATCTTCCTTCCAACAGGATTCACCTTTCGACGCTACCAAGGACCTTACGGCAGCCGGTCTCCCGATGCCTACGCCAACTTCTCCAAGTAGCGATCGGGTGATCGACATCAAATGGCGCATTTGATTCGACGCCACCTAGAACCGCTGCTGTCGTGTGTCTTACTCACCCGCTAGACATAGCTCGGCTCGTGCAGATGGATCGCATTATTAGCACCAATAAGCTACTGCGGTGTGAGCCGTTGGCTCGAAAAATCCCCACACCAACACCACCGTAGACTGTTTGTACAGGCAGTTACGACGATTCGGTAGAGTGAAAATTAACGCTTCCCTAGACGTCTATTTAAATCCAGTTCCGGTGTTTTCACTCTGTTCATTCGCTCATCGACCGAACTATTGGACAGTTTGAAAATTTTGCTCAACGTCGCACATCTTGATCATCTTCAGGCTCAGGAAAATGAAGGTCCCAGTGACGGCGGCATTTCTGGTAGTGATTGTTCTGTGCCTTGGAACGGAACATGGAGTGCAATCCAACCCGGTGCCACAGTTCGGGTTCGGCATCGGTGTAGTCAGCCCGTTTA
>KZ068478.1:125951-162267 GCA_002091845.1 Anopheles cracens | reverse complement strand
TCACACTGCATGTAATCACATGACATACTGTACTGTACAGTGATGTACTCATTAATCAAATGCAATAAAATAATTGAAACACAAACCCTAACTCTTTGGTTATTAAATTTATTCATTTGAAAGAGTCATATCCTCGTACTCTGTACTCTAATTCAAAAGTTGATTCATAATAGTCAGTATTTCGTCAGTGCCCGCTGCAGACAGATTTTACAACTTAGTACATTGTAAATATGATATCAAAAGGTAAAAGATCGCCGAGGATTTTTTGCTTTTATTCATTTCTTTGCTTCAATTGTTTTTATCTTGAAACGCACGTAACGTAATTGGAATCCACTTAAGTTAATAGAATATCATCTTTATCTTGAAATTCATTCATTACAACTGTACAACAAATGTTTGATTTACAATTGAAATCGAACGTTTTGACTGAAAGTCACAATTGCTAGGCAAATGATATAAATTTTTAATTTTCATGACTAAAAATTTAGTTAACTGTTAACCCAAGACATACGAAACTGATTAGCTCGTTCCACAGATTAAACTGACTCTTCCCATTCAAAGCCTCCAATCAACTATCGCACCGTTGTAAGCTAATCTGAAATCCGTGCTCCCATCAACACACATACAGAGCAGTCGTGCTAATATGTCCAGCGAACAGTTCTATTTGCACTCCTCGTAAACGTACAGATTGCAAGGTGTAGAACATTCCGTGTTGGCTTGATGCAATTGCGCTGATAAGCGGACAAGTCGCATTAGATACAATTCTACGCCCCCTTTTCATCCAGTTCCCTCCCACAGCAGGCACGGGGGTAACGATAAAGTCGCGTGTAGCCCATTACTTTAGAATGCAGTTTTTTCCCATCCTAGCTCCAGGTTCGGGCGTATTGCAGCGTACGTGCTGAGTGCTGTGGTCGACGTCGCTTTAGTCGGTGAATTTTACACCAATTTTCCATGCCACTCGTGGTAAGTAGTGGTACCGCTGTCCGTCGCGCACCGGGTGATAAGTTGCGACACCTCCGTTGTGCATGAACGTCCGTAGTAGTGGTCCGTACAGTACAGTGTGGCCCGAAAAAGGGTAACCTTGGGGGTCAATTTTTGGTTCCGTTGGTCGGTTCTGTTTATCTAAGGCTTGGTGTTTGTGTTTGTGCGTCGCTTTTTTCGATCTTCTTCAAGTACCGACTCCGAATCGAGGTTTGTCGAACGAATACCAGCGTGTGGGACTGCACGAATCACACGACAGTCGAGGGGAACATTTGGATGTATGTGGCCACGCCATTACCGAACGCATCGGACGCATCATCAGGGGGTCGTAATTTTCGCCCTCCCTAACGCACGGCACGCCAGCGCTTGATTGCCGCTGGGAGGTATGTTTTATTTTCACATTCCTCAACGGATCCGACCAGACGTCTTGCGAATCACACCCAGTTTGCCCTGTTTGATACGGTTGACACTGTTGGAAGTGAGAGTGTCGCTCTCTCGTGTTTTATCATTTTGATAAAAAAACGTTTAGGGTGTCGGTATCGCGGCTCTAAAAATACAGTCGATAAAATACAAGCTTCTGTTATCTGATAGATGTTGTTTTTTTTGGCTGCCCGCGATAGTGGTATAGTGTGGTACATATTTTGAGTTGGTGGACCCAAAACAAACCCTAAAATTTCTTTAGAGAACCGACAAATCCGATGGCAAATATGAGCTTGCCATCGACACAACGTAGAGAACGTTTGGAACGTTTAGTGCTTGCTAGAAGGGTTCACGAACGACCAACACCTTCATCGCACCTGATAAAAGAGAATGCACCTGAACAACACGCACGCAGTACCCCAACGAACTATCGCTCAGTAGGCCATGGATGTGCTGATAGTGGTAGGGGGCTTCATGTTGCTACTGTTGCTGTGTTTTTTTTTGTATTTAGAAGCAACAATTATACACCTTGGATGCAATCAGCGCCGATGAGTGGCAGATAAGCAGCTATTAACCCACGGGAAGCATGTGAAGGATTTCTTTGAAGGGTTTCTTAATAGAGTGAAGTGGTGCCGTAGTCACACATGTGCTCTCAGAAAGTGGAACTGTTTTAGAGCTAAACAAAACTAGATTAGATTTTAAAGGTATTCTATTTATCTTCTGATTTATCTCTTCCAAATATGATCTTATAACTCTTTTCACGTTAACGCTTTTCAAGAATTGATTCATTTGTTGCTCTTCTAGAGAATCAACTCGTCTAGGTAGCCGTTCTTTTCTATTAAATGAATCGGTCTTTTCTTGTTTTTTATTTCTCAGCCCACACCTCTCAAAAGATCTCATTTGCTCAATATAGCATGTGACTAATTCAAACCTGTATCATCACCAGCAAGATCACATCAGTACAACCCGAATCAAAACAACCCGATTGAGCAAAAATAGTCTCTAAAATGAATGAAAAGTTATTTATATTACTTTTGAAGTTTCTCTTATCCTCCCCATGATCTCATACCGGCCACCAGGCCACCGGATTCCCGTACACCAAAGACGGCGCACTGCCGAGTGTCACTCTGTCCAAAAACGGCCATTTCGGCGGGATGTGTTGCGGGCAGTCGTACCGAACATCCACGACCGCAATCTCCCCCGCGGAGGCAGCGGATGGCCCCAAAATGGATCTCGTATCATGTTGCCCGATTTTAGGAATCGCCGGGTGCTTCCTTTTCCGGAAGTATCTCGAAGAAGAAAAAAACACACCACCTCACAAATCTTGGTGGAAGTGAACGGTGAACGGTGAACCGTCGTGGGCGAACCGTCGCAGCGTAGGGGCGTAGGACGACGCTGAGCTGGCGATGGCAAGCCTTGCGAAGGTGGTACAGATGGTTTAATATGTTTTGCTGGTTTTCTGTGTGTGGTAGGTGCCACCGGTGGGTCGCCTTCCGCTGTCTGCACGACCGAGTGACGCTGCACGCACGCTAGCTCGGGGTGAATCACGACCGAGTGAGCTGGTTTTGTTTCTAAATTTGGAGTTCTTGGGATGTGCGAGGTGTTAAAGGGCACCGCAGAGAACGAAGAACGGATGCAGCAGGCTCACAGCATCACGCGTGAGCTCGAAGAATGTTTCTCTCACGCGGCCGTGCCGGGAAGTGTGCGCAACACGGTTATAAATAGAGCCATTGTTCTTGGAGCGGAGCACGCGTGAAGTTCTTCAGGTTCGATCGCCACTGGGTCCACTTCCGATCATCTCCTGTTGCGTGTGTGTTTACCGCAGGGTTGCCCTTTTTGTCGAAACCGCTACGCGCCGGAAGACTTTCGCGCGAAACCACAAACGCACACTGCTTACCCACACCGGTGCGGTGGGCTTCGCGACGGTGCGCGTCATCAGTTCCGTCGTCGTCGTGGCCGCGACGACTTTGCGCGACACACACGTAGGCGTCGACCGGCGCGGCGGACGGCTTTTCATAATATTTAATTCATGGAACGAACCTGCGCCGAGCTCAGTTTCATCTTGTCCGCCGAGCAGACCGAACGCAAGCCGAACCGATCTTCCCTGCGTGAGTTGACGCCGCGACCGCGACCGCGTAAACAGTGCTCTCAGTGGGACCAACAACAACAACAACAACAACAGCAACAAAACGAAAGAAAGGAAGAAAAAACAGTGACACACACACACTCCGACTACCGAATACCGGCTCCGGCTCGTGCGCGCAGGCGTAAGCTCGCACACACATATTCACCGGCCCGGCCCGTGTGTACTCGTGAAAGAAGAAAACGAAACCGGACAGGGTGGGAAGCCAGCGAAGCATCTCCCCCGATCCCCCCCGACGACCGTGGGATTCCGCTGCGGCCGTGTGTGAGTGGGGTTGGTGTCGTTCAGACAAAAACGCTGCTGTGCATCTCGCCGGCGCTCAGTACGCTCGTGCAACCCGGTCCCACCACCACCATCGGTACGGTCGGTCGGATCTAGTGACCCTGGCAGACCCCAGCGGTGGAGCCCAGTGTGTGTAGTGATTACCTCATCGGTCGAGCGAAGTGTGTCAACGGGCATGCCGCAGAAGCGCGCAGATGGTTTTGAAAGTGGTTCTAGCGCGCTAACTGGCCACCGTCGGTGATAACCGGTGCCACCACGCTATCAGTGACGTGCGAAATTATCTGCCAAACAGTGCAAGAATAATTGAAATCGAAGCAGGCAGTGACATCGCGTCGAATATTTGACACATTTGGCGGCGACACGGCGAGTGCACAAGAAGAAGTTGGAAAGTCGGTTAAGGATCAGTTCTCGATCGGTTGGTGTTGCGTGAAGAGTTTACTACACAAACGAGTGCGAGTGCGAACAAAGTTCACGTGTGCACGATGGGTCTGAAGAATCGCGATAAGCAGGCGAAGCTGAAAACGCAGAGCCTGCTAGATTCGGAGCGCACCGGACAGCAGACGGTGACGACGGTGACGGTGGATCACGGGACGATTGCACTGCCGCCGGAGTCGCTGGCCGTCGTCAGCTCGACCTCATCGACGAGCAACAGTTCCTTCCAGCAGTCGGCATCATCGTCGACGACGGCGCGGAAGGCGTCCACCAGCTCGGAGACGTTTCATCAAACGTCTTCCGGTGGACGTGTCAGTGACGCGTCGGAGCGAACGGGCACGATCAAGGACGGGGTGCAAAAGTTCAGCACCGTCAGCAGTATGCGCAGTGAGGCGAACAAGTCGAAACAGATCGATCACATCATCGAGGAGATACATCACATCGCGAGTGATACGATCGGGACGACCGAGCTGATCGGTGCCGCGGCCGGCCGCTCGCCAACGATGGGCCGATCGACGGTGACACACAAAGGTGGTGAAAGTGGACGGAAGGAGTCGTTCGTTAGTGACGTTAGTGTTGCCGGGGGTCGCACGACCCTGGCTAGTGCGTCCGGTACGGATGTCGGTCAGCAGGTGATATCGGCCATCGGCCCGAGCAAGATCGAGATCTCGAAGGTGGCTCTCGACGGTAGCGTCGTAACGAGCAGCACGAGTAGCAGCAGCAAAGTCGTGCAGAGTAGCAGCAGTGCCATAACGAAGAAAGAACAGTCGTCACACAGTTCGTCCGCGGCCCACAGTGAGAAACACGTGTCCGAATCCAGTGCGCAGAAAGCAGAGTCTCAATCGAGCAAGAGTGTGCAGTCGTCGTCGTCGTCGACGTCCGCGAGCAAGACGGCACAGTCCGTGTCGGAGTCATTCCACACGTCCGCCCTCAACGGCAGTGATAGTGTTCAGGTGTCTTCGGGCGTGTCCGGCATCGGGCGACAGAACGGCGTGCTGAGTTCCGGCGGCCAGCGGTCGTCCACGGTGCAACCCATGCGCGATCATTCCACTTACGATCAGAAATCGTACCAGCTGGTGGGTGCGGATGGCCAGACCCGCCAGCACGTTGACTCCCAGAGCTACTCCATGGCCCAGAGTCAGGCACCGACGACGAAAGTGTTGTACGATGCGGCAGGCAATCAGATCACAAGCACCTCCTCGTCGTATCAGGCCGCCCAGGGCCATAGTACTTCCTCGTTCCAACGCTCGGAAGGCGTCGACTTGAAGTCGTCAAACGATAGGACAAGTACTGCTGGGCACCTGTTGGATATGGGTCGTCAGGCTCCAACAGCGAAAGTGCTGTACGATGCGGCAGGCAATCAGATGACAAGCACCACCTCGTCGTATCAGGTCGCCCAGGGCCATAGTACCTCCTCGTTCCAACGCACCGAAGGCGTCGACTTGAAGTCATCAAACGATAGGACCAGCACTTCCGGGCACCTGTTGGACATGGGTGGCAAGCAACGTCAGCACGTAGAGAGCCAGAGTTTCTCTTTGGGCCAGAGTCAGGCACCGACGACGAAAGTGTTGTACGATGCGGCTGGCAATCAGATTACAAGCACCTCCTCGTCGTATCAGGGAGCGCAGGGTTACAGCACCTCGTCGTTCCACAGCTCCGAGGGTGTCGATACGAAAACGTCGAAAAATGTTACCTCTTCCACGCATTCGTCGACGACACGGGCGCAAAATGTATCTTCCACCTCGACGAAAGACGCGAAGATCATCGATTCGACGACGTTGGAAAACTACTCCAACCAGCTAGACTCCGCCACCGGACAGCATTCCAACAATATGTTGATGAAAACCGAGTCGGCCCATACCGTCGCCAGCCTGTCGTCAGCCCACGATTCCCTTGCCAGCACGATCCAGAGCACGCAGCTGGTTACGGAGTCGGCCAGCCAGGCGGAACAGCGGCACCAACATTCCGAAACGACAAAGACAACCGAAACCTCCTCGCACTACGCCAAGATGGACGAGGAAAGCCGGTCACGCCGCCAGACGTCCGAGTACCGCGAGCAGCGCGAATCTAACGCCGCCATCCTGAAGCGCAAGACGTACGACGAGCATGGCCGCCGGCTGAACTTGATCGATGAGAAAATCGTCCCCAAAGACGTCGTGACGGCCGACCTGCAGGACGACGTCACCAACGTTACGAAGACGTCGTTCGAGGCGAAGCTGTTCAACCCAAAGCTTAAGCGATGGGAGCTGGTAGATCAGAAGACGATTCTCGAGAAGGACGTTACCACCGACATACCGGTGGAAATCGTGAAAGAGCTCGAGGTCGAGCGTCCCGAGCTGGCCAATATCACCACGACGATCCAGATGACGAAGGTGAGTTACGAAATGTGTTTTAGGTACCATTTACAGTAGAAAACTAAGAATGGTTCGAAGACTTTTGCGCATAATGCTATCTTACTTTCAATGTGCAGGTTTACGATGCAAAAACCAAACAGTGGAAAACGATCGACCACAAAAAGCATATCGATGTGCTGGAAAAGATAACCTTCCTCGAAGAAAGCTCCGGCCGTTCAGAGCTGGATGAGTCAGAGCGCACCAAAAATCTCAAATCCATGGACATGGTTGTAAGTGTTTGTGAAACAAATCCAAACCGTCGGGAGCACCTGCTTCGATTACCATTCCTTCCGTGCGTACATTTGCAGGACCGTGTGACGATAAAGGAAGTCAGCGATTCGAGCGATGAAAAACGAAGTCATATCAGCAAAACCAGCAAGCGCAAGGACGAGCAAACCGTGCAGGAGCAATGCATCTGTGAAATCTGTACTTGCGGGTAAGTCAAAAACTGTATCATGAAAAGTGGGCAATACCCACGCCTGGGGCCTTTAATTTGAAACGTCTGGCGCAGCCGACTATTACACCCACCAACGTGACTTGCATGTCCTTCAAAGTGTCCAGCGGAACGGAACTGCACCAGTGCCACGTTCCTCGATCCTCCGTCTGAGCCAAATAACCAGGCTGCACTAACAACATTGTGAAGTTTCTGCTTTCCTCCGATCTCTCCATTCACGCCGCCGCTCTCATTGTCGTCGGCCGTGTGTAGACCTTAAATGGACAATTGGCAAGCTCGCCGAGTCGAACGAGTTTCGCCGCCCGTTTGGTCGCTGTCGTTTCAATTTATGCTCATTTACAATCAACCTACGCGGTCACCGATGACATCATCGAGCACTTTGGGGTGATCGCGCGAGAGATCCGACACGTTTAGTGGTGGTAGTGGTGCGCCCAACACCAGCGGCCAGTAATGTTGTGTGTTATTTATTTTGTTTGTTTTGGTTTGCCCCTTCCACCATGGCATGTTGTTAAAGGCATTAAATCTCTTGGGTTTTCTCACACCCTGTTCGTGTACACTTTGGCGGTCTTTATGTGCGTAACGCCTTATGTAGCAGAGTTATTATGAGCGTAGCTATTGTTGTGTGTATCATCAGTTACGATGATTATAGCTCCTTTGAAGAGGAACGTTTAAAGATGAAAAGATCATAAAAAATGTATAGTTTTCTTGTCCGTACCTTTCAATATAAAAGTTATATATTTATGTGAGCAAGCACTACTTGACTGTTTGAAGAACTACTTTTCAAGAAGAAATTACTAATCAACTAACTTAATCCTTCTTTTCAGTCGACATAATTGCTACAATTGTGGGGGAAGCAGTGCTACGACACAGACCAAATCTTCAAAGTATACTTCCATGAGCAATTCAGAAAATTTTTACCATCAAGGTATGTACTCGCGGCCAGTAATGTTGTGTGTTATTTATTTTGTTTGTTTTGGTTTGCCCCTTCCACCATGGCATGTTGTTAAAGGCATTAAATCTCTTGGGTTTTCTCACACCCTGTTCGTGTACACTTTGGCGGTCTTTATGTGCGTAACGCCTTATGTAGCAGAGTTATTATGAGCGTAGCTATTGTTGTGTGTATCATCAGTTACGATGATTATAGCTCCTTTGAAGAGGAACGTTTAAAGATGAAAAGATCATAAAAAATGTATAGTTTTCTTGTCCGTACCTTTCAATATAAAAGTTATATATTTATGTGAGCAAGCACTACTTGACTGTTTGAAGAACTACTTTTCAAGAAGAAATTACTAATCAACTAACTTAATCCTTCTTTTCAGTCGACATAATTGCTACAATTGTGGGGGAAGCAGTGCTACGACACAGACCAAATCTTCAAAGTATACTACCATGAGCAATTCAGAAAATTTTTACCGTCAAGGTATGTACTCAACTTCACCATGTTTCGTAAACAATAAACTAATCGAAAATCATATTTATATAGAAAATTTCGCAACAGAGCTCAGCAAATCAACTTCTGGTCGGAGAGGAACGTGGACAATTGAAGATGCAGATGAACATCTGAATCGTACAGAGTCATACACCATTGATCGTAGCAGCACAGAACAGGAAACAACAGCTCGAAGATTAACATGGACAAAAGAAGATCTCGAGAAAGTTGATGTCACCAAACTGAAGGGAGACTTCGTTCGACCGAAACCAATACGCCATGAAGACAATCTTAAACCAGAAGGCGAATTTATGAAACCGGAACGACTTGAATATACACCAGGCGAACGTGTGAAGCCCATAAGACCCGGTGATAACCTAAAACCCGAAGGCGAATTCACCACTCCAGAGAAGCCTCAGTACAGACCAGCTGAGCGTCCGAAGCAGATACGTCCAGAGGACAACCTACGTACTGAAGGAGATTTCCAGGCTCCAGAGCGTCCTGAATATCGTCCTGGAGAGCGTCCGAAGCCAGTGCGTCATGATGATAACCTTCGTCCGGAGGGAGACTTTGAACGTCCAGAGAAATCACCGTTCCGACCTGCTGAGCGACCCAAACAGGTTCGTCCTGAGGACAATCTTCGTCCGGAGGGCGAGTTCTCTTCTCCAGAGAAGCCTCAGTACCGACCAGCTGAGCGTCCGAAACAGATACGGCCAGAGGACAACCTACGTACTGAGGGAGATTTCCAGGCTCCTGAGCGTCCTGAATATCGTCCTGGAGAGCGTCCGATGCCAGTGCGGCCCGATGATAATCTTCGTCCGGAGGGAGACTTTGAAAGACCAGAGAAATCACCGTTCAGACCTGCTGAGCGTCCGAAGCAGGTTCGTCCTGAGGACAATCTTCGCCCGGAGGGAGGCTTTGAACGTCCAGAGAAATCACCGTTCAGACCTGCTGAGCGACCCAAGCAGGTTCGTCCTGAGGACAATCTTCGTCCGGAGGGCGAGTTCTCTACTCCAGAGAAGCCTCAGTATAGACCTGCTGAGCGTCCGAAGCAGATACGACCAGAGGACAACCTGCGAACTGAGGGAGATTTCCAGGCTCCTGAGCGTCCTGAATATCGTCCTGGAGAGCGTCCGAAGCCAGTTCGTCACGATGATAACCTTCGTCCGGAGGGAGACTTTGAACGTCCAGAAAAGTCACCGTTCAGACCTGCTGAGCGTCCGAAGCAGGTTCGTCCTGAGGACAATCTTCGTCCGGAGGGCGAGTTTTCTACTCCAGAGAAACCTCAGTACAGACCAGCTGAGCGTCCGAAACAGATACGGCCAGAGGACAACCTACGTACTGAGGGAGATTTCCAGGCTCCTGAGCGTCCTGAATATCGTCCTGGAGAGCGTCCGAAGCCAGTGCGTCACGATGATAACCTTCGCCCGGAGGGAGACTTTGAACGTCCAGAAAAGTCACCGTTCAGACCTGCTGAGCGTCCGAAGCAAGTTCGTCCTGAGGACAATCTTCGTCCAGAGGGCGAGTTCTCTACTCCAGAGAAGCCTCAGTTCAGACCAGCTGAGCGTCCGAAACAGATACGGCCAGAGGACAACCTACGTACTGAGGGAGATTTCCAGGCTCCTGAGCGTCCTGAATATCGTCCTGGAGAGCGTCCGAAGCCAGTGCGTCACGATGATAACCTTCGCCCGGAGGGAGACTTTGAACGTCCAGAAAAGTCACCGTTCAGACCTGCTGAGCGTCCGAAGCAAGTTCGTCCTGAGGACAATCTTCGTCCAGAGGGCGAGTTCTCTACTCCAGAGAAGCCTCAGTTCAGACCAGCTGAGCGTCCGAAACAGATACGGCCAGAGGACAACCTACGTACTGAGGGAGATTTCCAGGCTCCTGAGCGTCCTGAATATCGTCCTGGAGAGCGTCCGAAGCCAGTGCGTCACGATGATAACCTTCGCCCGGAGGGAGACTTTGAACGTCCAGAAAAGTCACCGTTCAGACCTGCTGAGCGTCCGAAGCAAGTTCGTCCTGAGGACAATCTTCGTCCAGAGGGCGAGTTCTCTACTCCAGAGAAGCCTCAGTTCAGACCAGCTGAGCGTCCGAAACAGATACGGCCAGAGGACAACCTACGTACTGAGGGAGATTTCCAGGCTCCTGAGCGTCCTGAATATCGTCCTGGAGAGCGTCCGAAGCCAGTGCGTCACGATGATAACCTTCGCCCGGAGGGAGACTTTGAACGTCCAGAAAAGTCACCGTTCAGACCTGCTGAGCGTCCGAAGCAAGTTCGTCCTGAGGACAATCTTCGTCCAGAGGGCGAGTTCTCTACTCCAGAGAAGCCTCAGTTCAGACCAGCTGAGCGTCCGAAACAGATACGGCCAGAGGACAACCTACGTACTGAGGGAGATTTCCAGGCTCCTGAGCGTCCTGAATATCGTCCTGGAGAGCGTCCGAAGCCAGTGCGTCACGATGATAACCTTCGCCCGGAGGGAGACTTTGAACGTCCAGAAAAGTCACCGTTCAGACCTGCTGAGCGTCCGAAGCAAGTTCGTCCTGAGGACAATCTTCGTCCAGAGGGCGAGTTCTCTACTCCAGAGAAGCCTCAGTTCAGACCAGCTGAGCGTCCGAAACAGATACGGCCAGAGGACAACCTACGTACTGAGGGAGATTTCCAGGCTCCTGAGCGTCCTGAATATCGTCCTGGAGAGCGTCCGAAGCCAGTGCGTCACGATGATAACCTTCGCCCGGAGGGAGACTTTGAACGTCCAGAAAAGTCACCGTTCAGACCTGCTGAGCGTCCGAAGCAAGTTCGTCCTGAGGACAATCTTCGTCCAGAGGGCGAGTTCTCTACTCCAGAGAAGCCTCAGTTCAGACCAGCTGAGCGTCCGAAACAGATACGGCCAGAGGACAACCTACGTACTGAGGGAGATTTCCAGGCTCCTGAGCGTCCTGAATATCGTCCTGGAGAGCGTCCGAAGCCAGTGCGTCACGATGATAACCTTCGCCCGGAGGGAGACTTTGAACGTCCAGAAAAGTCACCGTTCAGACCTGCTGAGCGTCCGAAGCAAGTTCGTCCTGAGGACAATCTTCGTCCAGAGGGCGAGTTCTCTACTCCAGAGAAGCCTCAGTACAGACCTGCAGAGCGTCCCAAGCAAGTCCGCCCTGAAGACAACCTCAAACCTGAAGGTGACTTCGAGAAGCCAGAAAAGCCTCAGTACAGATCTGCTGAGCGTCCAAAACAAGTGCGACCTCAAGATAATTTGAAACCAGAAGGCGACTTCGAAAGACCTCAACCTACGATTGTTGGAAAGGCAGAGAGAGCTCAAATTGTTCGTCACGAGGACAATCTGTACATGGAAGGAAACTTTGAACGCACCGAGAAAACAGTGTACATTTCTGGCGAGCGACCGAAGCCCATACGTCCTGATGATAACCTTCGTCCGGAGGGAGACTTTGAACGTCCAGAAAAGTCACCATTCCGACCTGCAGAGCGACCCAAGCAGGTTCGTCCTGAGGACAATCTTCGTCCGGAGGGCGATTTCTCTACTCCAGAGAAGCCTCAGTTCAGACCAGCTGAGCGTCCGAAACAGATACGGCCAGAGGACAACTTACGTACGGAGGGAGATTTCCAGGCTCCTGAGCGTCCTGAATATCGTCCTGGAGAGCGTCCGAAGCCAGTGCGTCACGATGATAACCTTCGTCCGGAGGGAGACTTTGAACGTCCTGAAAAGTCACCATTCCGACCTGCTGAGCGACCCAAGCAGGTTCGTCCTGAGGACAATCTTCGTCCGGAGGGCGATTTCTCTACTCCAGAGAAGCCTCAGTTCAGACCAGCTGAGCGTCCGAAACAGATACGGCCAGAGGACAACCTACGTACTGAGGGAGATTTCCAGGCTCCTGAGCGTCCTGAATATCGTCCTGGAGAGCGTCCGAAGCCAGTGCGTCACGATGATAACCTTCGTCCGGAGGGAGACTTTGAACGTCCAGAAAAGTCACCGTTCCGACCTGCTGAGCGGCCCAAGCAGGTTCGTCCTGAGGACAATCTTCGTCCGGAGGGCGATTTCTCTACTCCAGAGAAGCCTCAGTACAGACCAGCTGAGCGTCCGAAACAGATACGACCAGAGGACAACCTACGTACTGAGGGAGATTTCCAGGCTCCTGAGCGTCCTGAATATCGTCCTGGAGAGCGTCCGAAGCCAGTGCGTCACGATGATAACCTTCGCCCGGAGGGAGACTTTGAACGTCCAGAAAAGTCACCGTTCAGACCAGCTGAGCGACCCAAACAGGTTCGTCCTGAGGACAATCTTCGTCCGGAGGGCGAGTTCTCTACTCCAGAGAAGCCTCAGTTCAGACCAGCTGAGCGTCCGAAACAGATACGACCAGAGGACAACCTGCGTACTGAGGGTGACTTCCAGGCTCCTGAGCGTCCTGAATATCGTCCTGGAGAGCGTCCGAAGCCAGTGCGTCACAATGATAATCTTCGTCCGGAGGGAGACTTTGAAAGACCAGAGAAATCACCGTTCAGACCTGCTGAGCGTCCGAAGCAAGTTCGTCCTGAGGACAATCTTCGTCCGGAGGGCGAGTTCTCCACTCCAGAGAAGCCTCAGTTCAGACCAGTTGAGCGACCCAAACAAGTTCGTCCAGAAGATAATCTCAAACAAGAAGGCGGATTTGAGAAGCCTGAAAAGCCACAGTACAGACCAGCAGAGCGTCCGAAACAAATCAAACCGCAGGATAATTTGAAACCAGAAGGAGATTTCGATCGACCGAAACCAACTTCCGTTGGAAAAGCTGAACGTGCCATGATTGTCAAGCATGAAGATAATCTACGAGTAGAAGGCACCTTTGAAAGAGTTGAAAAAACAGTTTTTGTTGCTGGTGAGCGACCAAAACCGATCAAACCTGACGACAATCTTCGTCCGGAGGGAGATTTCACGACTCCAGAGAAACAGCAGTACAGACCGGCGGACAGACCGAAGCAAATCAAACCACAGGATAACCTTCGCGCTGAAGGTACGTTCGATCGGCCACAAAAGTCTCCGGTTGGCCCGGGAGAACGCCCAAAGCCTATCAAACATGACGATAACCTGCGTCCGGAAGGATCGTTCGAACGGCCTGAGAAGGCACCGTACAGGCCAGCAGAGCGCCCCAAACAAATACGGCCAGAGGACAACTTGCGTACCGAGGGTGAATTTGAAAAGCCTGATAAACCTCAGTTCCGGCCGGCCGAACGTCCGAAACAGGTGAAACCACAAGATAACTTGCACATCGAGGGCGATTACAACACGTTCAAGGAGTACAACGAACAGAAGCAACGAAAGGAAGCCGTGCTGAAGGAAGTGCACGAACCGGGTATCGCCGACGGTGCGGTGCTGGTAACTACGCAGACCGTTACCACCATCCTGAAGGGGGAAAAGAAACAGCCTACGGGCAAGCAGATCACCACCAGTGAGGCACACGATCACGCAACCCGTTCCGAGTCGGAATCATTCACGCAAAGTCGAAGCCATACCCAGCAACAGCAGCATCATACCAGCGAGCAGGTCTCTAGTTCTACTGCCGTCAATCGAGCGCAGCGCATCGAAGCTAGCACCAACGAACGCGATCACACCACTTCGCAACGATCCACGACGAAACACTCGCAATCGGTTCAAGACGTTTCGGGTCGAAATGTTGTCGAATCGATAACCAATCAAGCTCAGCAGAACGTGGTAAACGGGAAAATGGTTGTCAGCGGAATGACCGAGCAGCAAAGCCACAGCCACCGTGTGCAATCGTCATCGTCCAGTTCGAAGATCCACCAGACGAGTTCCTCCCTTCAGCAGCATTCATCCACCAGCAGCGCCACTCAACATCACCAGGACTCGCGGCATCACGTGCAGTACGGCGAAACGCGTCACCTGCACACCAACGGCACAGCGGTATCACCTGACGGTGGGCCAACGTTTGGCGAAGCTCAACATCATACGCGCGAGCAGGTTACCGGCTCTCAGGTCTCCTCGTCGAGCAGCAAGGTCGTTATCGATGGAAAGGTTGTCCGAAGCAAGTTCGTCCTGAGGACAATCTTCGTCCGGAGGGCGAGTTCTCCACTCCAGAGAAGCCTCAGTTCAGACCAGCTGAGCGACCCAAGCAAGTTCGTCCAGAAGATAATCTCAAACAGGAAGGCGGATTTGAGAAGCCTGAAAAGCCACAGTACAGACCAGCAGAGCGTCCGAAACAAATCAAACCGCAGGATAATTTGAAACCAGAAGGAGAATTCGATCGACCGAAACCAACTTCCGTTGGAAAAGCTGAACGTGCCCAGATTGTCAAGCATGAAGATAATCTGCATGACAACCTCTGGGCACGCTTCGTCCGGTCAGGTGACGGAGACGCAGGTGAAGAAACTGATCGGTGGCAAGTGGGTTACAAAGACGATCAAAACGGAAAGTAAGTCCCTCGCCAGCGACCAACATCAGCAAGGTGTGGAGCGACTAGCGTCACCGCATCGCCATCAGGATACTGAGATGGGAAAAGTGATGACCTCCGACCACCAGCATCATCAGAGCAAGGCTTCGGCAACCGAAATGCACACCCACACCGCATCATCCTCTAGCTCGACTGTAAGCAAATCGCATTCGAGCAGCACGATCGTGACCGATAAGACGGCTGTGCAGCGAGGTGTACGCACAGCAGACTCCACAGTGTCCGCCGAATCACCTTCCGGACGGGCCGGAGCCGGTCGCGGCAGTTCCAGCATTGTACTGGGAGAATCTGCCGTCGACAGTGCATCCTCGAAACGGCAGCAATCGAGCAGCACGACAAGGCTGATCGGAGGCAAGCTTGTGCACGTAGCTGCATCACACGATGGTTCAAGCAACACCGGCTCCACCGCCGGAGCAGGCAAGGCGTCTTCCCACACCTCGGCAGCGAACGCTCAACGCTCTACCATGCAGGAGCACTTGTCGTCCCAGACAGCCTCCTCGTCCTCCGCGTCGAACGTGATGACATCGAGCAAGACGGAAGCGTCGAGCAGCAGCCACGTGGCCACCTCCTCGAGTAGCACTACCGGCCAGCAGGCTGCTTCGCAGCAGCACTACAACCGGAAGAACACGTTCGCGTCGTCGGAAAATGCGAACAACTCCATTCTGTGTCGTCCGGCACAGAACACCACGACTGCGTCGACACAGCACGCCGCCAACGGAGTCGGCGGCATGAGCGTCTCGGGCTCGATTCAGCGCAAGAGCATCTCCAACCTGAACGACAGTGCCATGTACTCGACAACCAACCGCACCAGCTACAGCTCGCTGCACCGACGCGGCAAAGAGTCGGCCGAATCGCGCATGCAGGACTACGTGAAGACAGTCGAGAGCGGAACGATCACTAACCGCACGGTACGCGGTCAACCCTGTGCACCGCCGACCCTGGCCGGTACGGGACTTGCCGGTGGCAACACCATGACCAGCACCGGCTCTAGTACGTCGGCCGCGAACCAGAAGTCACTGCGCGACTACCATTCGGCCATGAATGTGACGCGCAGCTCCACCAAGGCCAATGCATCCAGTATCTCGTTCGGCGACGACAAATTCCACGGGTCGAGCTCCTACAAGGTGCAGTACATCCAGCAGCATGAGGGACGCTGCCCGGCCGCCGCTCACGACAACCTGAAGCTGTCGAAGGTCACCAAGCAGCACACGTACTACGTGCGGGACCAGAAGTAAACTGGCCGTGCTCCCTGATTTGCGTAGGTTTTAGCGCATCTGCCTTCTATAATATATATTTTTATAATCGTTTTTTTTTTAAAAAAAATAAAGTAACAATATACACAACAAAACAATACGAGTACATTCTGAAATGGGAAAGAAAATTTGCGTCATTTACATGTTGCTTTTACAGTTGTGACCGAAAAAATCTAAAATACGGGTACATCGGGAGAGTATTTTGTCTTACAAATCAATCATTATTCCTTATTCCTTATGGTAAAAGAGGTTTAATGGATAACTGCAGTTTGTGTTAATGAGAAAAAATAATTAAAAATGAAGAAAAAATCTCGAAGGCAATTTCCTCTATTGACATATAAATTCAAGCTCTTCATAATCCTTTCCGAATCAGATCCATTCTAATTTTTAAAAAATACGCTACGTAATTTATGGACACAGCCTTATTTAAATTCTTAACGCCCGTTTTTGGACATCCCTGGTCTAGATGTTAAGATCCAATGTCTAATCTTACATAAGCCTAAATCCTCTTATGACATAATTATTTTTAAACATAAGTACAATAGTCACTATCAAAACAGCTTAAGAGTGTTTTATTGCCAACAAGGTTTTTCATTACAAACAATAAGGACATCAGGTGTTCCTTATTGGTTGTAATGTAACAGGTGTCGAAAATTTTCCTACAATACATATTTGATCTTTTAAATTCTCATTCAATATAAAATAATTATTCAAAAATAACGAAATAATAATTAATATTATTTCAAAGTTTTCTGAAACAAAATATACTAGCAACACCGCGTATCCAAACAAAGTGCCACCAGCAATAACAATTTCGGCATTTCCCAGAATTTCCCGCATGTGGCCCCCGACAGCATAATAATAAAGGCTCCATTCTGACATAATAATCCACCCGAGATCCATATCGGTCTTTGTTCCTCGCTCGGCCACAGCGCCCATCCAACCGTAACGACAACAAGTGCATGTGCACTTGGTGTACAGCTACGCCGGGGTTCCGCTGGCAAACAACGCGCGGAACTACGCGCTGCAGCAGGCAAGCAAAACGCCGCGTCACGGAGCGCTGGAGAAATGCATTTCCAGACGAAATGGCACTGGCGACTAGATGGGTAGGGTTGGAAGAGAAACGCGCCATTACGACAACAATGACGTAGCAGCAGTCGACGCGACAACAAGTCGTCGTTCCGTTCCGTCACTCTAGCCAGGGACGCGGCGCAAACACAACAAAAAAAGCAACAGCGACGGTGACGGTCTCACATGTGCCACCCGAGGGGTGAATTTATGTGCTCCCGTCAGTCGTTGCCATCGGACGGAAGCTTCCACATAATGTACCAATTACTACATGGACTGAAAGGTTTCTGGAATGGATGGATAGGGAATTGAATACCAGGGTAAAATATCGTACTTACGGCTTATGAGTTGGCTGTCCTCTTTTGGATCTTTCAAACATTCTTCTCTTCGTAATGTTGGTTCTCTAGTAAAAAAATTGCACTGGAATAACAATTATCACTACGATACTTCTCACGAATCAAAATGACACAAAAAATCTCCAGAACCGCAATAAATAAAATCCAATGGTTACTGAGAAGACAGCTAAATGTCAAATATTGAACTGTCACATGTGACGAATTCAAGTTTTTTTTATTGTTGAAAACTTATCCACCATCCCAGACATTTCTCTCCCATTGTTCGCCGCTACTTCAACCCTCGGCCCAAAGCGCCTTCAACCCCTATTACTCATGCTCGCGCTTGAAACGCAACCCCCCCAAATACCACCAATACCACCACAAGGCAAGGTGGCAGAGCAGAGCGTTGGTAGTAGTGCGCACACTCCCGCACAAACGCCGGAGCCGATGTTTTACGACACCATCTCGTCATCCTCAACCGCTGGCGCTGTGAGGCTGCGGCTGTGGTGCTTCGAGCGCCGTCGTCACCGAGCGGCATCCCCAACTGGAGCGAACCAGTCCACGGTTAGCACTCGGTACAAACGCGAGCGCGCGCGCGTCGGTGTGCAGGTGTGGTGTAGTTTTAGCGCCAAAGTAGTGACCAAACTTTGAATCGCAGCAGTGAAGCTGTGAAAAATCTAGCTGTCGCGGAACTACGCGCTGCAGCAGGCAAGCAAAACGCCGCGTCACGGAGCGCTGGAGAAATGCATTTCCAGACGAAATGGCACAGGCGACTAGATGGGTAGGGTTGGAAGAGAAACGCGCCATTACGACAACAATGACGTAGCAGCAGTCGATGCGACAACAAGTCGTCGTTCCGTTCCGTCACTCTAGCCAGGGACGCGGCGCAAACACAACAAAAAAAGCAACAGCGACGGTTTGCAGGTGTGGTGTAGTTTTAGCGCCAAAGTAGTGACCAAACTTTGAATCGCAGCAGTGAAGCTGTGAAAAATCTAGCTGTGCGAGAGCCACCTGCCGTTTTCAAAGGAAGGCCAAACGCAGTGTCCTTTGCTCCAGGAGCCCCGCGCGCGCGGACACCCATGGAGACGCCCAGTTTTTTGTGCATATATAAGTGTGGTGGCTGTGAAAGGTGGTGGAAAAGTGCATGAAAAGTGTTTACCTTCACGTGCCTGCCCGAGCTCGTGGGAACACGGGTGCGTGTGTGGGTGTGTGCGTGTGTTGAAACGTCAGTCGGCATCGGACAGGTTGTAGTGGTGTCTGCTGGAAAGCGACCGCGTAAGTAATGCTACACACGGCTACATTCTTCGACGCTGCCTTCGTTGTGTGCGCGGCCATGCTCTAGGTTGGGAAGCACGTTTTTATCCGTTCGAACCCGTGAGAGTGGTGGAGATGACGTCGTCCCTCGTTCGGAAAACTTCCGTGTTTGCGACGGGATGAACGAACTCCCGGTACCTAGAGCGCTTTGTGTTGCGTGCGTTCCTTTCCTAGGTCCTGTTTTCCTCCCCTTAGATAGGCTTATCGTATCAAATTTTCATCTCGTCCGTCAAACCTGACCAAGGGGCCAGTTCAAAGTAAATTTCCTTGTTTCCTGCCGCCCCGTACGTTCCGGGTCTTCCCACAGTGTAAAGCATCGTCGCTCGCTCTCTCTCGCTCTCTCTCGCTCTCTTTCTCTCGGTACATTGACCTCGAATTGCACGAGTTCAAGAGGCGGGCGAATATTTATTTTATCGGCGCAAACCCAACGCGGGTGAAGACTGAGTAAACAGCGCTTTCGCATACAGTGCAATACCATACACACACGCACACACACTGGGACAATCACACCACGGCAGCAGATGAGATAATCGCACGGCCCTGCCAACATCGGGCCGCGGAGAATCATTACGTTTTTATTCTCCGCTTCCGTCATACCAGCTGGCCAATATTATTTGGGCAAACGTTGTTCTTTCGGCTCGGCTCTGGTTGTCCTGCTGGCTGCTTGCGTCCCATTATCGTGTATGTTTTTGATGCGTTTTTTCTCTCTCTCTCTTGCTTCATTCCGGCCGAACAACGCCGGGCTATTGAGATGGATCAGCAATTGATGAAGCAACACGCAACAGCCCGAACGTTGCGCGCTGGTGCCGCGAACGAAACGTGAAATCCGCACGTTTCGCCTCCCCCCGCCCACTTTCTCCCACTCCCCACGTGGTGCGATGGGATGTGGTTAATAGCTTTTTTATAACTTTCCTACCCGACCGGTGACGTGCGCGCGGGTTACGCACCATGCACGGCCAGATAAACCTTTCGCCGGGTCCCGGAGCGTCCACGGGGTCGTCAAGGACATTCGATTTCGGACGTTTATGCAGATGTGTTTCTCAGGAGTCCACGTCCGCTGCGGACGGGTTGGGCGGGTTCGCCCTTTTCGCCGCGTGGTAATTGATTGTTGGGTAGGCGGCCAGCTGCTTCGGCACGGGCAGCGCAGAGATTTTGCCCCTGGGATGCTTCTGGCGATGTAGTGTTTTTAGTTTCTTATCGATGTACGGCGTGGATGATTGGGTAGAATCGTAAAGGGCGTACCGAGCAATATATTCCATAGTGATTTTATTTATTAATGCATGTTATTAACTGATCAGCCAGCAATTAGAGCATGTTTTGTTTATTTTCACGAATTTCGTTATGAAAACACGCAAAGCAAACTTAGAAGTAGTTATCTTCTCATTTATTTATTTTTATTAAATGAATAATTGCATTTATTTCATTGTTTTCCTCGAATACAAAACACTTTGTCATGGTTTTTAAATAACAGACCTTAACACAAACGACTGCAAAACTGCAATGATTGAAGATGTAGTTTTCTATGTTCAGTTATTATTAAGTAATTGTTGAGTAAATTCAATTAAAACTTATAATTGAAAGGTCGTAATGATATAATATAACTTAAACATCAACTATAAGGTTTTACTAGACCGTCGCGTAGTATTTTGTCATTTACTTCAAAGCCATTTATTTATTCTGAATCATTCTAACTTAGAGCTAAAAAAATCTAACTTAGAAGCGTAAAATTTTCGAAAAAAGGAATAAGTATCGTTATTCTAACAAACTCTTACTTGTATGTTACCAGCGAGCTATATTTGGCATGTGAACCTCAGACATCCCCGTATCTCGACTTCGAGTCTAAATCGAAATCGTCATGGTACATCGTTTATTCTATTTTAAATAGCATCGAATAAACGTAAATTACTGTACAAAAGTTGTATAACAAACGTCTTAACATTATTAACTAAAAACACACCTCATTTTGTCGAGTTCACTGAAGAGAACGGTAAAAATAAAACAAACTAATAAACAAATTGAAGTGTTTAAAAAGTGTTAACAAAAATGACTGGATCAGGAATTTTTAACTGTCTATTTTTTGTGGTTATGGGATCCCATCTTGTTCATACTTTTATTAAAAAAGCAGAATGCTCCAATTTATTACTATAAACATCAAATAGCTAACAAAGCTATTACTAAGCAAGAAACTAACAATATAATTTCTCCACAACAAATTCGATATGGCTTTCCAAGTCAAATGGATATTGATGAGTATTTGACTTTGTTTCCTCTATGTTGTATGAACCAAACATTTACCTAAACTATCTTTTTCATAATGTTCATGAAACATACCTATCCGTGAGCAACCGCGAATTCCTACATTGAGAAGGGGGAATTCCTTAGCACGCTTCCCGAGAAGTCTTTATTGACGCCTTAATCCAACTAAAACTCGCATTACGACTGCCAACAACTTGGAGTCACAGCCCAAAATCGGTCTTAACTAACGACCAAAGCGTGGTGTAAGTATTGCCAAGCTTAGCTGTATTGCCAAAAAGTGTTGAAATGAAATATATGATAATGTCCATGGTCCGACACTCTTCGAACGTATCCCTCGCGTTGAATGAGAGCTGATAGTTATAGTGACAATAATTCGCTAACGCAAAAGATTTCAACTGTACTTAGCTTTTACTCGCCTGCAGACGCGCTTTGGACAGTAATGCGGCTCCATGTCAGAAGTGCTAAAACATGTTTTTAAACGTTGCAGCAGTGAGCAGCCCAGAAGCGAAAAACACGATCCAATCCAATCGTCACCCAATTTCAGCACTCCACCGATTCCACCGACCGTCCAAACATTCGTCCGATGCAGGCATTCGTTGATTTTTGTTCCTCCGCTTTTTTTGTGTGTGTTTCGTTCTTTTTTATGGCCCTTTTTTGTGTCACCACTTCGGCCGCTCGTTCGCTCTCGGTGAACCGAGCTTGGGCACTTCGAGGCGCCTCGTCACCGGCGGTCCGGTGTGGCGGCGTCGAAACCGAATCGCCTGCGCGCACGAAGCATGCTTGCATAGTAAATAAGGCATCGCACCGGCACCACCCGCCCTGCCAGTGAAAAAGGGCCACCGGGCCCACCCACAATTGCGCCGAGCGGCCGGCGTTTGATGGCTACGTTCAGTCCACGGGAAAGCTTCCACCGAGCAGGTCGTGCTAGGGAGAAAAGAAACCTCCGGTTGCTACGGTTCGGTTCGGTCAAAGTTTCGTTCATTCAAGAAAAAACAGTGCTGCATCGAAAAAACCGTCTCGCGGGCGCACGACCTCGGAAGGTGCTCCAGAATAGTGTCGTGAAGTTCGGTCAAGTGGCTCGGGCTGGCTGGCGGAAGGAACACGAAAAAAGTTCACCCCTCAAGCCGGCTGATCGGGAACCCGTCGCACGTTTCGCCGATAGAAAAAGGGGTCAGCCGTGCCAAATCGTGCCTTTCGGGAGCGCTTCCGTTCGACGCTCGGTATGTAAATGATGGCGAGCGACGCCCAAGTCTAGCCCAACAGCTGCCCGATGCTTATAATCATCATCACCCCAACCCAGCCGCACTAATGACAATTGTTCACGAAATTCGAAATTTATTTGTCTGCCCACGGCCCACGGCCGTGGAAGCCCACGGTTGCTATCAGCTGTCAGTCAGTAAGTGGTTTTTAGTTGGTCGGGTCGAGCCGAAAAAAAGAGAGGAAAAAAACAAGAATCTATAATAATAATGCTCCCGTAATGCTTTCCGAGTTGAATAACCTCCGCGATTCTGGCCGCTCGCGGCGGCTAATGATTGTCGGCATGGAATCCGACACTCTGGCAACACCTTCCGGCTTCCGGCCCAACGGAACAGCGCGTCGTTCCTCGATCGTGAATAATGATTATGAAAATTAAACCACCGATAATGATGATTAGCTACCAACGTTAGTTGTGTCGCTGATTGTGGCTTTTCTGCGAACGATTCGCCGGAGAAGACCCTACCCGGTCTGGTACACGTTCGTCACCGAACGTGCCAAACTCCTCCGTCAACCGTTGTCTTCGCGGCAAGCGAAAAGATGATGCGACGGAGAGGTGTGATAAATGAGTGCGTTAATTCAATTAACAAACCACGGACCACGGTGCGTTCAACCATTCCGGTCGTGCCAGCATGTGTGACGGTTGGTATGCTTCGGGGCCAGCATAAGCTTGGCTCGATCAGGCAGAATTCGGTTAACGTTTATGGATGCCCATCTTGGGGCGTTTTTCGTTACACAATCGTTTTCGCGGTGAGACCACTAGCACTGGGGTCGGTTTTTTTAAGATAATTTTGTTATGGACGCATATTGAGGGTAATTTTTGCTAATAGTTTCCTTTCATGAGAGTGTGAATAAACCAGTTTAATCTCGTCGAATGAACTAAGCCTAGCACTGGGGTGTTTATACATCTACTAGAGGTTGTTATTCGTTCAAAAGAGTTAAAATGTTTTCTTAAAATATGTGAAAATATCTGTTAAATCATATTCACCACTAATTCAAAACTGAACGAACCAGTTCTGTCTATATATGTGTGCGTGCTGCTTGTTTTGTGAAGTATTCCTACACCGCGCTCTAAGCTATACGCAATAACCGGCCGCAGTATGCAAAAAGGCATGACTCCATCATTGCTCTTCAAGAAAATATGCAGCTCCACACAGTCGAACTTCCTCGAAAATCTTAAATGTCATGTCTCAGCTCACTCTATAGGGCCGATTATGAAACGGAAAAGTCTCTAACCATACCTATATATTAAAATGGAAATTAATTAATGTTAGGTATTTTTAACAAGCTTGAGTGATTGAGAAAAGTTTGATAGAATGCTTAATCATGATAAACTTCATATTTGGATTTTAGTTTTGCATTATGTTTGAAACTATAGTCCTCTGAAAATTCGCGTTTTCCGTTAGACTCATCCGTTTGAGTTTCGTAATGAGCCCTTATGACCAATTTCCTCTGACTTCCAATCTCCGTAAAAGATACACAGCAGAAAGTGATAGTAATCAATGGAGTATACTGCGAAAAATATCAGAATTTATATATTTTTTGTACCAAAACGTGTCGAGTGCTTAGACGAAACGTGGAACGTTTCCTTTTGTAACGCTTATTTTTTCTAGATTTGTCCAGAAATGATCTAAAAAATGTATCCACCACAAATGGTAACTACTGAAATACGATGTTAGCTATGATCGCAAGATGGACACAGTAAAAAAGAAAACCCTGGAAAAAATATGCCTCAGTTGTTCAAGAAAAAACAAAAAGGTCCTTAGAGACAATATGAAGATCAGCTACAAAAATATATTCTCTGTGCTTGAAAATTGGTGCTTGAGGAATGGAGATAAATGAAACAGCGAAACAAGTGTTATTCTTTGAAATTCCATTCATATCACCTTGCCATGCGCTTATGTTATCATAACACGACCTGTTTGCTGTCTCCACCTTGTGCCGTATCATAAATTACTCACACATTTAATGTACCTTCTTCCCAGCGGTCTATAGCTCTTCAACCAGCACCAAGAAAAGCGAGTATAAAAAATGCAAAAAAACATAATTTATAATTTTATTGTGCGTTTCGCGTTGCAGCTATACATTTCTCGTCTCGTTTATGGTCCGGTAAAAATGCGAAATTATTACGCAGGGCTTTTCAAGCACATTTTGAACACACCGGAGGTCGCTACAGGCCGGAATTTCACCGTGGCAATCTCCGGCAACCAGCTCATCCAATGAACGAAAATTAAACGCCCTACACTTGTCGCTGCGCTTTTAAGCGCCCACTGCACACAATGTGCATTTCGTGGCTTTACTGCATTCAGTCATGCGAGTGCCTGTTGCTCTACAGCGGCTCTAATTAAAACTTGAGTAAATATTGCGTGGCATGCCATGGACCAGATGCGGAAAAATTATCCATGTGTGAAAAAGGAGACCCTTGCCAAATGGTGTGCTAAAATTAGCTTTGGATTTAAAAGCTTATTTTTGGTCGTCTGCATAATGGAGCCAGGAAGAGTTGAAAGACTTCGTAAACTTAAATAAGACATTCTTCATAATTATGAAAACCCAAAAATTTATAATTAGTTACATTACCTGGCAACAGATGGCGATACTCAATCTAGTTTGCAATGATAAATATGTTCAATGGCTTTTATTACATTTTAAAAAGTGTTTCTCATTAGAAAATTGAGGTATTTTCAAATGGCAATGACACCCTTCACAAGGAATTGAAATTAAAATACTTTATGAACGCAACACAGTTTTTCACTACATCATTGTGGAAAGATAAATATATAAACAAATGTCTGACGCTTGAGAAGGAACATTTTGAGTTCGATTGTATTTGTCAAAACTTCAATAGAAAGTAAAGCTGTGGAAAATAGAATAGATCATATTGATTAACATGGAAATTTATTAAAATTATGAATCGAATTGTTGATCTGTTATCTATATATCTTACTTTAATGAGCACGATAAGGTTTGCACTGGGCTCGACTAGTTTTTAAATAAAGCACACCATAATAACGTTAACGTTAAAGCCCCATCTTTTAATCAAATGTAAGTTAACCTTCCGTATGGTTGGGATCGTTTGGAACACCCTCATTTATAATATTGTTCCATCATGACATCCTACACGGAATCCTGTATCCACTTTAGACAGTGTTCGCCGCCACGACGTGTCACTTCCCGTACAGCACGTGCGTACGCTTCCCTGCAAGCTCTCTACCGACAGAAATCGATACCAAATTGACCCCTTCACTGAAAGCCGCTAGGACACCCGAACGCGGCCGTGCCCGAACCACCCGCGTGTGTCAAGAAGCCCTGCCCCCTCTCTCCTCCTTCAACTCGTCCTCTTCCTCATCCCTCACAACAAGCCCTCAGTCCCTCCATAAATAAAATTCTCTTTGCTTTCTTTCCCGAAAACTTCACTCGAGCGCAGGGGCCAGTGCCGATGGTTTGCTGTTGCTACCCGAAAATCCCCACTCTGTACGCTTATCCCCGTTTTTTTCTTTGGAGATCCCGGAACAGGCTGGCGTGCACATTAGGAGCGGTGCTCATTACTCTATGAGCGATGTAAATACTGCCGTCCGCACGGACCGGGTGCTCCCGGCCGGAGAAAGGGATCGATAAGCGGAAACACGAGACGCTTCCACCCGCCAGGCCCGGGAGAGTTCACCCAGTTTACACCCAGGTGTATTGCATAACCCAACACACCGAAGCATTACGCCACAAGCCCCAAACACACACACACAGAGACACGCGTGTGAATGTTTTTCGTCCTGCAGCACGTTCCTCTAGTAAAACACGATCCGCCAGTGACGCCAATGCCTGCCCCAGGAATGGGCCTGAAAGTGAAAGTGGAAAACAAGGTGAAAATTGCGCTCCATCCCATGCACAGTGTAGCAGAGTGGAGTACGGTTCGGGTGTTGGTGCCGGTGGAAATCGACCCAATGCTCGGGCGATGTAACCAACGCGGGTACCAGGTAAACGAAAATAGATCCCGGCAGAGCGATACACAACGCGATGTTCGCCTTCCTTCCACGACACTACGCTTTGCGAAATCTGTCTGGTCGGTGGTCTGGCGAATGTCCTGCACGGCGAATGTCCTATCGGAATCTTGCCGTCGACGCGCGACACCATTATCTTGGTGTCGGACGGTTGATTGTCGAGCCGGAATCTTCCATTCACAAACGGGCGGCGTTGCCATTCCATTCCTTTTTTTGTTGGGTTGGGTTCTTTCGGAGCTGAATCAAACCAGACCAGCTCCACAAGAAGTGACCCTCGGCAAGGGATCTCGAAACAAAACAAAAATATAAAGTGATGTGGGATATCTCGTTGGGAAGGGTCGTAAAATTATACGCCTTTGCAACCGGGACAAAATTCGGCAACATTGACCTACTTTTCCGGCGGAGCAATATACTTCCGGCGCTTATATACTTCGGGAGGGGCGCGTTCATTACTACAAATGCGCAACGGGAAACAAGGGGAAACATTACTGCGCGTTATCCTACGGGAACTTCGTGGTTTTGGGATATTCGTAACACGCAAAATGGTTCGGGTTGAGGCCAGACTGGGATGGAAGGACTGCCTTCGCGGCTCATTCTTATTCAAGGTCCGTCGTCTTACGGTTACGTGGAATTGTGGTTTCATGCATGACTTAAAGACGACATGTTGCGTAGCGCACGCGGGAACATAACCATCAATTTATAATCCGGCTAATTCTGTTTGATGGTGTAGTTAATTTTGCGTGAAAACCCTTTGCCAGCTTGAAGTAGAGCATTGTCAGTGGAATGGGAAGAGCAGGACGGAATGCGTTCCGAAACACTAGTTTTCAAATGCTCCTTTGTAACATCTGGTTTGAATGATTACTTTTGCTTTGTTTGCATACGTCTTCGCTCTGTTGACACTCAAACACTCAAGGATACACACATATTAAGCAAGTTAAAAAGTTAAAAAACCGCCCAAGACGGTGTTATACAGGTGCGATGTCTTTTTTCCAACATAAGCTTTGTATTTTTGGGACATGTATTTTGTCTGTTTATTTCCTTTCTAAAACAGTACTTAAAGATTTGATGATCAGTTGAAAAGGGCCCTATCCCTTGTAGTGGATCCCAATCATAAAAGGGTCTGATTGAAATTCACACCGTTTTTACACATGCTAACATTTATATGTCGATTCAATCTCGTTTATTGTACCTCCCAGCACCCAATGCGGTGAATAATTTCAAGAGAAGAAATTTTCAGCATGCTTAATACGATTCCCGAAGAATTTTAAAACAACACGTTAATTTTTTTAGCGTATACTTATGTCTTAAGAAGTCGTCTGGATATGTTTTCGAAATGCCACCGCATATTGTTAATAATAATCAACAGTCAATAATCAATAATCAACTTCGAACTGTTGGATAATGATGATATAGGAACGATATTAGCAGCCTCAGAATACATTGAAATCCCTAATTACCATATAAGTTATGTACTACAAATTGAAAGTTTGTTTCGAAATTACTAGATTACTATTTTTTCTTTTTAAATCTAACTGAATAAGCTTTATATTTAAACAAATAAAATTCTGAAGGTTATCTTAGATTTTTACACAATTTTAAAATATTTTTTTTAGAATTTCAACTATAAATAAGCTCGTTTGACTGGTTGAATTCTTTTGTATTAACGTGTAGCTTATAAAGAATCGATTACTCACTGAAAACACCACATTAGTATCGACTTACAAGATATGTTGGATGTGTTGGAGAAACAGCAAGTCGATTCCGTTTTTTCCCAGCAGTTGTTCCCCATAAAAGGGAAGTAAAACGTAAAAATAGTAAAGAAAGTGAGTAGATTAGGGACAAATCGGTATTTGTAGCTTTTTTACCAAAACTAAATTTACTGAGACGACTGGTGTGAATTCAAAGACTTGTCAACAGATACGTTAAATCATCAAGATCAGATTTTTTCTTCTACAGTTATAGAATTGGGTTATTTACAACGAACAATCTCGCGAACAATCTGTTTAACCTCCCAGATTCCTTGAAATCCGTTCCGAGCTGAAATGACCAGAACACGTTAACAGTAATTACCGTTCTAGCAGTAACACTGCCAGACATTATTCCGAGAAAGTGATTATTGTTTCCATTTCAAAGGAAGTTAGATCCACCGATACACACGCTAGTATGCCGAGGGTGGGAATTATCGATCATTTTCGTTGACCTGTGGACCGAACCCTATTGTATAGGAATTAAACTGAATCTGGTCTGTCGAACTCAGTTGAACTATTCGTTACACTTGTGTCACAATTTTATCGCACAGTTTGTATATGAATCACAGTAGGACATTTCATCAACACAGCTTGCCTATCAGTATTCTTTGCACCCAATCTCATCACAGTAGCCTTGGATTTTAATTGCGACGCGCAGTACTAGCACTGATTGACGACGGATTCAGTTGAGCTAGCAGTGTGGAACAGTATTCCTAACCTCACAAACGAATTTCACATAACCCCGTTGAATAATCTCAACCGAAGCGTGAAAAACATGTCGGAACAATCGTACGAAGCCGCGTTGGCGAAAGAGGAAGCTTCGCTGCTGCAGCAGATATCAGCGATCGAAAAGCGCATCGAGGAAATCGATTTCGCTCAAGAAACCTCCGCTGTCAACTTCCCGCCGAACATTCAAGCGAAGCTGCACGCCCTGCGCAAGATCCAGCTGGACATTGTCGATCGCGAGGTCAACTTCCACCTGAAGGCTCACGCGATGGAGGTGGAGTATCAGGCAGAGTTCAAAGAGTGTCATCAAATGATCGCCCGGATCGTGAACGGGGAGGACGTGTCGGATCTGGTTGAACAGGACGCCACCACGAACGATGTGGCCGACCAGCCGAGCGGTGTGCCCAACTTTTGGCTGACGGTGCTGAAGGCCAGCTTTCTCGACGGTGTCGTACAGGAGCAGGATGAGCCGGCCCTCCAGCACCTGCGGGACATACGATGCGTGCTGCTGAACGATCCGGAACCGGGCTTCGAGCTGCTGTTCGAGTTCGCCAGCAACGATTACTTCACGAACGAGGTGCTCACCAAACAGTACTTCCTGTCTTGCGCACCCAACGTGGATGCGCCGTCCAAATTCAACGGGTTCGAAATCTATCGGTGCGTCGGCTGCAAGATTGACTGGAAGCCGGAGCACGACCTGACGAAGGACCCGGGGATGAACTCGTTCTTTAGCTTCTTCGAGCCCGAAAACATAGCCGAGGTCGGTACGAACTGCGGTGTCATGATGATGGAGTGCGATTTCGAGTACGGGTACTACATCAAGGAGACGCTCATCCCGCGCGCCGTGTTTCTGTTCCTGGGAGAAAACCCAGAACTGGGCGATAGTAAGGCGATGTGCACCTGCAATCGGTGTTTGTACATCGACTGTCTGGATCATATCACCTCATACCCCGAACCGCCAGCGGAGGAAGAAATCGAGGACGGAGAGCAGGAGGAGGATGAGCCAGAAAAGCAAGTGCTTAGTGCATCCTCTGAGTAGAGCGTACAGTAGTGTTAATAGTATGTTTGGATTTTTTCGTGAAATTAAAGCCGAGTGACACTGTGTGTTGGAGTTAAACAGTATCCCCTGACGTATGATTATATTTTCTACAATGCATTGGCATCTCTGTCTACAAGCTACAGGTATTCCAAAGGTGTGGCAACAGGTTCTACCAGTGAAGCAGTTGAATGAAAGCGTTGCATTTGGACGATAATGAAGAAACCCATCCAACAGACACGAGCTTCTATACTGTCATTGCAACTTTCCCTCTACATCCGGTAGAATGGGAACGCAGTGCACGCGGGGTGTGGCAATCGTTTCTGGCCGATGCGATGTGCAACGAAGCATTTAGACACATTCGGGCAGTTTCACACGCGACTGCAAACACTGCACTCCGCTTCAATCAATGCAAGACGACGGAAGCTTGTACACACCGGCACGCGGTACGGTCAGTGTTTGGTACCAGCTGCAGCTGGATGTAGGCCATTGTGCCATAGGCCGGTATGAATGGAACCGAACGGGAAGAGCACGTCCGATTGTGCTGAATAGCCGTAATCCCATTTGTGGGCGTTGTTTTGTTGTGCGAAAAGTTCCATACCACACCCGCTGGAATGGGATGGATGGCATATGTGTGTCTGACTGCCTCCAATTGTTGCCAGCGATTACGCTTACCGACTTACGTGCTGTTGGACGTAGAACAAAAACATAGCAGCACACCTGTTCGCGCATTCTGGCAATGGTCACACAAGTGCGTGTATTTATGAAGCCAACTAGTGCATACCGGTTACTTAAGATCAAACGCATTGAGGTGAAGGTAACATTAGGTATTGGTGCAATGTTCTGGAGTAGATGTTCCTAATTGTGTTTTTGAAAAAAGGGGTCCGAGACAGATCGTTGGAAAAAGGAGAGAAAATAGTGTAAACATTTCTTGCTATGAAACTGTCATTACTTGTTTTAAATTGCAAAGGTAAAAAGTGGTTAAAACGAATTTTTATAACTATTATTCCTTAATCGTTGCTATCAATTTATACTCATGTTTAATAGAAACCGATTCCATGGCTATAGATTAGCCTGTTACTGTCGCACTGGAATCTTATGTTTGCTGAGCACATCGAAAAACTTTTTTAATCTATACTATACGGCGAATCAAACATTCAAATCCACCCAGGAGTGTTGTTTTCCCGTCTAGCACATCGAAAAACTTTTTTAATCTATACTATACGGCGAATCAAACATTCAAATCCACCCAGGAGTGTTGTTTTCCCGTCCGGTCATGTTATCTTGCGAGCGAACATTCGCGCACCGTTCTTGCCTTGGACGGACGAAATGAGTGTCTGCATAATTTATCATCTTTATCGCTGTTTCATGCCACCGTTGGCACCGTCGAGGAGTTTGGGGCCGTTCGAACACATGTACCACGTCTTCGTGCCGTGATCCACTATATCATTCGACAATCCCATCACCCTTCCACCCAGTTCCTCCCACCGTTCCAGAGCGTTTCATGTTTTATCATCCGTTTTGTTTCGTTCTTTTCTTTTCCAAAACAGAATCCGTCATCTCGTACTGTGCGAAGCGTTTTCATTCCGCAGCCGCCCGAGTCTAATGCGTGCCCACAGCAGTAGTTGCGTTGGAGTGTATAGCCCGCGTGACGTCCGTGCGGTGTGAAGTGGAGTTGTCGACACTGGTAGCGTCCGGCCCGGTTGGCGGAGTGCCGTAACGCTGGTAAAAGTGGATCGATCCTGCGTGCCAGCGGCTTCCGCGACGGGTTCACCGACAGCTTCCCTGCACAGCTGCACCAAGTTGGTCCGATGCTCGAGAGCCGCCTCGACGGACGAGCCGGACACAGCGAGCGTAGAGTTAGAGCGCGAGCGCCACCGTCCAGCGCCACCCTCCGAGCGGCCCGCACCTTGCCACCAGCAGCCTAAGCTTGCCATCGCACAGCTAGCCTCGCTTGCTTCGATCAGTACTGCCGCCACCGTCACACAGCAGGTCATAACCACCACCACCACCACAACCGTCGTCGGCAACGACATCAGCCAGCAGCACATCGCAGCAGCCGAGTCGAGTGCTAGCACTACTGCTCAGCAACCATCACAGCAACCCGGCTGCTCAGTTACAGCTGCCGCGCCAAAGGAGACACCGGACTCGGAGCGTGCGTCGGGATCGACACAGCAGCAGCAGCGACATCACCACTCCGAAACCGGCAGCCGCTCACCGACACCTTCCACCTCGTCAACCGTTGCGGCCCCGCGCCGAATATGCACCTTGAAGGTGAAAATCTTTCTCATCAAGCATCTCTCTAAGCTGGTAGCGTGCAACAAGAAAATGTTCCTGCCCGTCAAATCCAACACGTAAGTCATCGCGCTTTGTTACGGGTGCTTGATTCTTTGCTGGGAGTCCATGGGGTGCTGTTTTTTTCGAGGCCGCGTGCCTGCGCGCGACACAAGTACGCCGGTCTAGACGGCGTCAAGTGGTTCGGTAGCCGGCGGCGGACACGGCTCTCGAGGCACGATGAAACTTCAAAGCGATTTACGTACCAGGCTCGGGGCGGCCCTTTTTACGCCAAATTTACTTGAGTTTTTTTTTGTGTGGTGCTAGGAAAAAAATGAATCTTTGATGTAGCGCACTGCTCGTTCTGATTTTATGGCGGAAGGTTTTACGAAGTAATGATCCGAGCCGATAAGACATTTCCGCAACACTGCCGTCCGCTGGTAGCGGTGCAATCTGAAGATGCGTACACATTATTCAAACATTCAGCCTTGATACCAGTTATCCTTGATACCAGGAGGCATGGGAGTTGAAATATCAGGCATACGTAAATTCTCATCGGAATTGGACCTTACGCACGGAAACCCGCGAAGCAGCTGGTTCATAAATCAAGTCGAGTGAAATAAAAACCATTTCAAGATTGCTCTCGGTTCCAGTGAAACCATAATAATGATAACCATATCGCTTTGTTTGGTAGATGGTCGAGGTTTTTGTTTTCTTATACTTGCTTGTTAATATCAATATAATGTGGGCAGAAACATTGCCTGCCAGGACCAGGGCCATAATGTCTGGCATAAAACAACATTTATTGCAGATTGCTGCCAGAAGTGGCGTATATGAGAACGAGTACTCCTTCCAACTAAGTTTTTGTACAACGAGCAATACAAAATGCTTTGCATTACTTTGTTCAAGAGTTTTTCGGTTTCGTAGACCAACATTGATGTAATATGGCATTCGAGTATTTCATTCTTGTTTCCAAACGCCGGTGGAAGTCGTTAACGATCTGAGTCACTCTGGAAGTTTGCCAGTTTTAAAATTACAAATTAAAATGTCTAATGTATAGTTTGCTAAAGACAATTTTTTAACTACTCCAGTATCACTTTTATTTTTTTTTAAAATTACAAATTAAAATGTCTAATGTATAGTTTGCTAAAGACAATTTTTTAACTACTCCAGTATCACTTTTATTTTAAAAAAACACATTTTTGATACAAAATTGCAATACCTAGTTTCGCTCGACTGACATAAGCAACGTAGGGTAAACTTCTGCAAACTTTCATTGTTGACAATGTGTTTTCCACTGTTTCGGAAATCAGTTTGCCAAAATTGTCAAAATTGTCATTATTTTTTTTCAATTGTAATCATTTTTACGAAAACTTCGTGGTGTTGAACAGTTGTTTTTCCAAGTCACGTCAAATTCAGGACATGCTTGAAGATTTGTCAAGATAAATACTGTACTCCAATACCTCAAAAAAGGAGCGGGACATAACTTTTGTGCACATTTCCACAACTTTAATCCGTTTAACTTGATTATATGTGAGCGACAGAACATTTTATTTGTCTATCGTAATGTGGTCTGATCAATATGTCTGTCACGCTACGTCTTCTAAATGCTTTTTTAAACCTTATAAGCCTAACAACAAAGACACTTGAGATTTTCTTTTTCCCTTCAGTAGCATCACAGCAGCAGAAACTAACATGGTGCAATTTTACTCCGATTCCATACTCTGCAACACAGCCAGATACGAATACGAAAGCTTCATAATCTGCGAATGATATGTAAATATTGTTTGCAGCATTATTTACCATTCCAAATGTTGCGATCTTACGAACGAACCTGTAAAAACGTGTGTAGGTTCAGCGTTACTTTTAACACACTTCCCACCTTGATGTGGACATCCTTCAATGTCCTGGAGGCAAGAAAGGGGGCGCACATGACTTGAATGTTTATTTTTAAACGATTCGCTTACTCACATTTGCATGAAAAATATGACGGCTTGGCTGGTGAGTTTGTCAAATTTGAAGTACTCAGAAAACCCCACAAATTCGGTGAACTTGTCCGTCTGAAGTCCCAGAAAAGGATATTTGGTGAACGTTTCCCAAACGATCGTAGCGCACATACCGTGTAGGAAATTTCGTTCCCCACGTAGCAGAAGATAAACACCTGCGATGTCATCACGAGCAGGTAGAAGGCACACCCGAGCAGATCGGCCATCGTCACGTCGTCTCCGGTGGCCTGCAGGAGCGTCATGCAGATGATGATGACCGAGGCACAAACTTGCGCGAAGATCGAACCTTGAAAGATGTCCTGCACTTCGTCGCTGAAACTGAGTTGTAATGCTCGCGAGGGTATCAGATATAAGGTGTTTTGAAACCGCGAGAATCAGTACCTTAGAATGTCCTTATGGAATAGAACGCACTCGGTCACTTCGGCGTACGTTTTACCGTACACCTGGGAGTGATAATCAAGTCGTGTTCTCATCGCCTTCCACTCCTGATCGTGCACCGAAGGAGCGACTAACATTTCACGCTCTCTCGCTGCATCATGCCCGATCTGGAATGAGTTAGATTTGTAGACAAGTTTGCGGCCGTACAGTGGGAAAACGCAAGCATCACCTTCTTCACCATACTGCCGAGGCGTACTATTTGTCCGTTCACGTGCAGCATCAACCCGGAGAACATGGTGTCGGTGGAAAAGTTGTACGTCGCGCTCATCACGATCCCGATCGTTTGGTAGAGAAACAGTATCCCATAGGTCGTGCTCGACCGTTGATAGTCGACCGGGAACCAGGCCGGAACGGGCAGCCGGCGATCGTTGTCGAACGCCGGCGATACGACCCACATGACGATGGTGGAGATGGCGACCAGCATCAAGAAGATCATCAACCAGAATACACCACTCATCGATCGCAGCACCGGGCTGGGCATGTTTGGCGGTGGAAATGCGTGAAATAAAATTAGATTCACGTCATGTTCTGGCTTCCGCAGTTGAACGACATTTCACCCGAACTCCTCCCGCTGCTTGGGATGGTACAGCGTGCAGTTGAGTTTACGCAAGCACGCCTGGATGCGGCAGATGTTGTAGTTGAACTTTTCCAGCTTGTAGATCAACGTCACCTGTGTCATCAGTACGAACAGTGCGTTGGCAATGTCCTGCAAAGGAAGAAACACATTACGCTCGTAACGCTTGCTACGCCGGCTCACTATCATGTCGCACATTGATATCCTTCACATCCATAAAGTACAGTGCCTGCGTCAGCGCGTACAGATGCAGGAAAACGACGCGCAAAGCCCAACCGTACGCGATGTACCGATTGCGCGTGGCCTGATCCGTATCTTCCGGTGGCCACAGGCCCAAATACTTCAAGCACACCAACTGCAACCGGAAAGAGTCACGCCGATTATACGCATCCCAACGGGGATTCAGTTTAGTCCACCACATTTCACCCGCTTCACTTCGCTTGCTTGTGTGCTGAACTGAAATGGACTTGGTTCTCCGTTCGGTAGCCTTATTTTATAGCCAGGTCAGTAAAAGCCGGTAGAGAAGATGAAAAAAAACAACGAAACGATCTGTATTATTAAAAATATGTTCTTGTTCAATCGACCATCCGGTCCGGTTTCACTTAGCTTTGATTTCAAAAGTTCAAACCGCACGACCCACGGCGGGACCTCAGAGAGGACGGAAAAGGATAGTCTCGTTAGACTAATAGGACGATCCCTTTCATGACCCTTAATTTTATGGCTAACGAGCTGCACATTAAGTCAAACTTTGTAAAGGCAATGACAGGTTCTTCCACCATAATTAGAGTTTATTATTTTAAAGTTTTTAATCCTTGGTTTGGAGCGTCAAAATTCCAAAAAACATTCGCATATGAAAGATTTTTTTTCGATGCTTTGTAATTTTCGTGTCGAACATTTCTGGTGCTTATTGTGTCGCTCTATAGTTTCCAAAACTCTATAAATTTCACCTGAAGTGACCAACCACTCATTCCAACGACATATGCATATTAGATTTTTTTTTATTTAGGGCTGGTGCTTACGGGTGATGCGGTATATCGCTCGTTTTGTGACCATTG